>NDGM011190952.1:0-24567 GCA_002564305.1 Octomys mimax
CAATTTGGTTTGAAACTGTCTCATTGCTATTTGTTTCTCAATAAAATTATGGAAAATAAATAATATAGGAGTGGCTATTTTTACTTGCAGGTTTGCTTTAATTATTTTAGACATAAATTATGCACAAAAAACTTATGAAGATGCATCCTAGTGTATTGCATTCCTTTTATTTTTTTGTTGTCAGGACTCAAACTGAGGACTTTTTGCTTTCCAGGCACATGCTGTGCTGCTGAGCTATCTCCCTGGCCCCATTATGTTCTTTTTTAAACCTCATTATATGCTTCAATATCTTTGTCTATGACTAGAAAGAAGTCAACACAACTATTAGTATAGAAGTTCTATGAGCTCTCCTGTCAAAGACAGGATTTATTCTTCTGCAATAAATTTCATCTAGTGAAAGAAATAACATCTGATTTCCCTTCTTCCCATACCCTAAAGTGTAGAATACACTTTATTTGTTTTTTTGTTTGTTCATTTATCTGGTACAGGGTCTCACTATGCAGCTCAAACTCATAGTGACCCTCCAGTCTCAGCCTCCCCAGCATTAGGATTACAGGCATGTGCCACCAACCCAGTTTCAGTGCCTGTCACGGTGTGCTCAGGGTTCTGGGGCTGGCACGGCATGCAGTACCTGAGATTGAATCTGGATCCTTGTTTTTGCCTGGCAGGCACTAAGACCAGCAAGCTATCTCTGCAGCCCAGAATACGTAACATTTGACTATGATATAATGCCTAGCACAATTGATATTTTTGGTTAAACCAAAACTTGATAGCTTTTGCTTAGTAACTTTACATTTATCCTTTCCAGCCTCTGGCAATTTATCACCCCTACACCTATTTTATGATTCCAATTTTTAGATATCAATGAAATCATGCAGTAATTGTCATTCTGTGACTTGGTAACTCACTGCCTGTGGTGTTCTCCAAGTTCATCCATGCTGTTGCATATGGCAGACCTTCCTTTCCATTTCTGAGTAGCATTGCTTTGCCTGTGTGAACAGCATTCTTTTCATCCATTTGCCAGTGGACATCCAGGTTGTGTCCATGCCTTGGTGCTGGTGAGTAGCTCAGCACTGAGAGAAATACTGATTTCTCTTCAGCCCATCTTTGAACAGCTTTCAAATTTGATGACTGAGGTTAGTGTTGATGATTTCATTGGTCTCACTGAGGTCCAACAAGACAGTCTTTGTGCCATACCAGAAGATGTCCCTGAAGCCTGAAGAGCCACAGCAGTGGAAAGACAGCCTTGCAACTTACCTGCCCCCAGTGCAGTGGTACCAGCTTCTGTGTACCTTTGCTGACAAGTTTCTTACTGTTTTACACCATCAAGTCACTCACTTAGTGCTCTTCCATCCCAATTTTGAGGACAAACATTAGCATTTCAGATCCTGCAGTGATGAATGCCCTCAATTTTACTGATTGTGAAAATCATTGTGTCTTCTTTAGTCTCTGAAGATTTTTGTTTGTTCGAATAGAAAGATTATTCTTTTCACAGCATTCTAAACTAGGAAGTCATTGCTCTACAGGAAAAGGGAACCGAGCAAGGAGAACAAAAGGGAAAAAAAAACTGAGACAGAAGGATAGAAGAGAAGCAAGCCTTTGTAAGTAAGGAGAGGAAGAAGGCTTGAAGAGAGGACAAGAAAACAGGAAAAGAGGAACAAAAATATGCCATGTACAGCTACAAACTTTCTGTGATGAACGTAATCATTATGTACATCTAAATGGTGCCAATAAACTTACTTGGAAAAGAAAAAAAAAAAGTTTTTTGGATATCAAGTTCTTTTTTTTTCTTTCAGTACACTGAATAATATATCATTCTTTATTTCTGCCTTGTAAGATTTCTGTTGACACATTTATTGCTATTCTTATAGAGGCTCCCTTGTATGAGATAAGTTGCTATTTTCTTGCTGCTTTCAAACTTTTCTTTGTCTTTGACTATTAATTGCTTATTTATTGTTTGTTATAGTGTTCATTTCTTCGAGTTCTTCTTACTTGGTGTCCTTTGGCTTTTATAGATCGAAATGACTTTCCTTTTCCACAAGTTGGAAGTTTTCTGCAACTTCTTTGAATAAACTTTCCAGATATCTATCTCTTTTACTCATCTGGGCTTTCCATAATGCATACATTGGCCCTGTTGGTATCCCTTGCACCCCTTAAGATTTCTCACATTTTTTGTGTAGGGTCTCTCTGCGCAGCTTGGATTTGTAGTCATCCTCCTGTCTCAGCCTCCCCAGAGCTGGTATTACAGGCATGTGTCACCATGCCCAGTTTCTGATGCCAGCAATGTATGCGGCACTGGGGATTGAATCCACATTCTTGCACTTGCCTGGCAGGTGCTTAGAACATCAAGCTATCCTCCCATCCCCAGGTTTCTCACTTTTTTTAATTGTTCCTTTACTCCTTGGTGCCTGTGGTTGAATTATTTCCAGTGACCTTTATTTCAGTGTGATGGTTCTTTCTTTTGTATGATGTAATCTTCTCTGAAACTCATCCATGATTTTTTCAGGTCAGTTATTGTGTTCTTTGGTTTGATTTCTCCTTGGTGCTCTAAAATTATTTTCCATCTCTTTATTCATGATTTGTACTCTTGACTTCAGAGAACATAATTTTGAGAGTTATTATTGTTAATATAATTATTTTATTTAGGGGGGACCGTCTCAGCCCGCCCTGGGGGGCAGGGCTGGCAAGGCGTATGCTGGGGATTGAGTTGCGGTCCCTGCACTTGCTTAAGCTTGCCTACAGAGGCTTTTTACTCCACTGAGCTATCTTGCTGGCCCTTGATAGTTATTTTTAATCATGTCATATGAATCATATAACTCACTTTCATTTACATTGAACATTGATTTTTGTTTCTTCATTTGAAAAATCTTTGCCTGAGTCCTCTTTTGCCTTGGCCCTGTACGCTGGCATCCAAGCCTTAGCAGTTTATATTCTTGGGGCTGGAGAGATGGCTCAGTAGAATAAGTGCTTCCTTGGCAAGCGCAAGGGCCTGAGTTCAACCCCCAGTTCCGAAAAAAAAAAAAAAAAAAAAAACCAGTTTATATTCTATGTCACATTCAAAAGGGCCCTGCTGGTTGGCCAAGCGCATCTTCTGCCTGGCTCTCTTGGGCCCAGCTTTCTCTCTTCCAAGTGCGAGAACTTTTCAGTTTGTTCTGCTTTCTCACAAAAAGGAATTTCTCTCATGAGTTGTTGCTGAGTCGGAGCATTCATAGGGAAAGGAGGTCAAGAGCCTCCTGCTCGGCCATCTTGCTGACATCTTTCTCTGACAAACAATCTTGTGTAGTTATTTTTGTAGGCATGCATTTTGCTATTCCTTCAGTAAACACTAGGAATATGATTACTGATTAAGATGGCAGGCGTGTACTTAGCACTTCAAGGATTTTCCAAGTTTTTCAAAATGTTATAACATTTGTGCTTTTCAGTTTCCTGGTGTCTTTGCTAAAATGCTGTGCTGGAAGCCTTTTTATTTTTAGTGATTGTAATGTATGTACAGTAAAATTTCCCAGGGGGCCTTAATTAGCATTTTCTTGTAATGGCTTGGAAGGTGAACAAGGCTGCTTAGGACTCATGGTGGATGCTGCTATGAGTGAGGGTGAAGTGAGATGTGGTTTAGGGTTTTTTCAGGTTAACAGCTAAAGCATTGAACTGTGTATTATGTGAGATGAGGGTGTCCCTATAAAAAGATAGGCACAGGGGAAGGGACATGAAAACGCCAGGATAGGCTGTGCTCCATTGATGTCCATGAGCTAAGTTCATGTAGAGGTGGCAGGTACAGAGTCTGCTATAAAGCTGAAAGGCAAAGTGGCAGTCAACAAGCCGGTCACTGTCTCCTAGACACAGAAGCCATGCGGTTCGGATGCAATCTCTGGGGCATTAAATGCAAGTGAAGAACAGTCAAGTTCAAAAGAATTAGCCCTCAAGCGTTTGGATCCATGAAATCAAACCAGAAAAAGACTTTGAGTCAGAGGCAAAGGGAGGAGAGAAATATGTGAGAGTGTGAAATTTTTGCTGAACCCAATAAAGAACTTTCCAGAGAAGAAGTGCCCACAGCGGCCCAAAGCAACTGCTACAGCGAAGTCCATCTGTCATAAGGGGACTGAAGGTAATAGAGGGTGAGGCACATGAAGGCATAGTCGCATCCACTTCTCGTCAGTAATGTGGGGCCCTGTGGGATACGCTTGCCACTGTCCTCCTAATGGCTATTAGAACGCAGCCCAAGACAGCAGGAAGAAAGGCTCTGCCAACACAGAGGATGCAGTACATTAGAACAAGCCATACTCCAGGTTGGGAGAAAAATTCTAGCTATATTGTGTATGTGCAACATAGACAATAGGTGTGCATGGTGTATATGGAGAAATGCCATGGTAGAGCAGTAGAGCGAGCCTAGCAACATCTCATTTAAAAAGAAAAATGGAAACTTCAAGTAAATATATTAGGTACTGCAGGGAAGTAATGGTTTATCATTAAGCTCTATGTACAGAAATTAAAGTACTTATCTGACTAAAATTAGTAAAGAATTCTCAATTAAATTCTTAATATTAATTTTCAGTGATGTTTCTCAAAAAAATTACCAGAAGCATAATTAGTCTTCATCTACATTAAATCATCAAAACAACTAAAATAAGGAAGATTGGTGCGCTTCATACCCATCAGTTACGTTTTAAATACCATGTTGTTATGTATTCCACATGAAGTGTATCTCAAAGCCACAGAAAACAGGAACATGAGAGAACTGCAAGTTGCATGATGCCAGCGTCTCCATGCCGACACTTTCATACATTTCTCTTTAAAAAGAAAAAGTCAGGAGAAGAGAAGGGTAGCACTGTGCATCTAGTCATCAGCCCAGGTGGTGTGGTGGTGGTGGGAGGCACTCGCGTTCTGTTCACCCTGCGCTGTGCTGAGGTACACGAATGCTTCCTTTGGTTGGACTTCCTTCGCTTCCTGACTCACTGGCTTCCAAGAAAAAGTGGCAGGTGGAGGGGAGTTAGATCAATTGCATTTTTGCAATATGGAAAAGTGAATCTGTAAATTTGAGGAAGAAAAGTTTGCTCCATAGAAAAAGTCTCCAGTGGAGTGCAGTCAGAAGGCTAACGTAGTTAGGATCGCGGGGTGAAAGTCAGCAGCACCCGGCTCTCTATCTCTTAAGGCAAAGCCAAAGCAGGCCCTTCCATGGGGCGGAGCTACAGCCAGCAAATGCCTCTGTGAGTGCGCGGATGCTCGGGGAAGAAAGGTCAGGGAAGAATGGCCACACAGTCCTGCGCAATGCGTGGCAGTGAAACCGAGGGCTGCCCCGAATGACTCCCCGTGTTCTGGTCCATTCTGATTTTAGTAGCACCAAAAAATTTCTGCGTGGGCATCAGTCCCCTCCCGCTTCATGTCGCATGATACTTGGAACATGAACCATCCCAACTCTCTTCGGATCCTTCGGTAAAAGTCCTTCCAGCCCTCGGGATGAGAGGGCCACAGCGCGAGAGGCTGCTACGGGAGGGAATGTGAGTCTCGCTTGGAACCCGAGCCTCGCAGACAGCTGCAGAGTTTTTCTGCTGAGGTCGTAGTGGGGTCAGAGTATTTCCTTTCCTTCTTATTTTCTGGGGGTTTAAACTGAACCCTGGGGATGAACCAACATGCAATCAAAGAAATAGGTTCCTGTGACGGGGCAGAAGGTTCAAGCATCTTCCCTTTCAGTTCTTTTTTTCTATATCACTGATACTCTCATTTATTTATATCTATCCTTAATTAATAAAACATGAGGGATGGCTAAAAATGCATACATTGCAATCCCATAAAACGATTTAAAAATCAGGTGAAAAATACTTGGAAACTAAAACAAAACTGGTTTTGAGCATACATTTAGAAATTAGGACGTGGTAATAGGCAAAGTAACTTAGGGGCTTTAAAATATTACCTGTGTATTTCCAAGCTCCTAAGAGAAAGAATGAAAAAAAAAATCAGATTTGAAGTGGTGAGGCAATTAATGCTAACTAATTCCTCAGCAGGAAAAAAATTGTCTTCTAACTCAAATATGCTGTTCTCATAGGGAGCATCGACTGAGGTTAACAACATCCTGAATAGTACCTCTCCAGGGATACACGGATGGTAGATGTATGGCTTCTTGTCTGCATTCAATATCGCCTGTGGGTGACAGCAACATGGAACAAGCACCATTAGGAGGACCTAAAAACAGACATCTAGACTCCTAGGTCTACAATCATGATGTCTTACTTCTATGTTAAGAAAAAATTAGAATACCTTAGGCCAAAATTGACAAACTCATTCTGTATGCAGCAGAGTAAATATTTTTGGTTTTGTGGCTAACCTGGTTTCTATTACGTTCACTTAACTTTGCCTTAACAGTATGAAAACAGCTATAGCTTAGATATAAATTAATAGAAAGAATTTGCAAATGGGAGGAGAACTAAGAGATGGAGGGGTTGTGGAGGAGGTGCAGGAGGCCGAGAAGGAAGTGAGGCACTGGGCACAGGTTCCAGCTCTCCACAAAGGATGCGTTTATGCATACATTTAATCATTATATGTTTGGTGTACCCTGAGAAAAACGAACTGCATAATGATCTAGAAGGTAGATAGGAAAAATGTGTCTTCACAACAACAGATGCTTTTCATAGGAACAAAACAGAAAATCTGACTGTTTTAGAAGATGCTCTGAGAAACTCTGCCTTTACAACTGTAATAATCCCTAGGGAGATGGTGACTTTCAGATTCCTATTCTAATTGTATTTGTTGCAAGTGTTACCCGCCAGCTGCCTGATGATAGAACCTACAGTGCGGGATGGACGGGGCGTGAAGAGTTAGCCAGCTAAGATGCACTGAATGCCTACACACAACAGGCAGCACGCTGCTGGGTTATCTTCTTGAATCCTCTGAAAAGTGAGCTGGGTTGTTTTACTCTTTTCCTACAAGTGATGAGAATGAGTGGCAGAAGCTAAACACCTTGCTGAAAGTCACACAGCTAACAAGTAAAACATCTGAAATTCTTAGGCCCTACACCAATCCTCTGGGATACTACTGGCATGGGTTTAAAACTCATAGGACATCTGCTCTAAAGTATATCTAAATTAATTTTATCACAGGAAATATTTTGTTCATTCTGCAATTGTATACAAATATCACTTGCCTGTTGAAAATCACTGTAGCTTGTATGTACAGTTTTATTAAATGTAGAAAAGCATAGGTTAACTTCCATTTCCTACCTGCTATGGCATGTGTGGATGATTCAATAAATTCACAGAATTATTAACATTTAAAGCAAGTATCATGAGATGTCTCATTGTTTTGCAATTATAAGTGTGCTGTGATTTGATGAAGGTGTTTCTAAGAGCACTGACACCCATGGGTGCCTTAAGTGCAGCACTCCTATATTAATCCCTAAAATATTGATTAGTCCCCAGAGCCCCTTCTTTGAAGCAACTGAAGCTCTAAAACACTTTAAAGATCCTGAATGCTTCCCTGCAAAGGGATCTGAATTTAGCAGAGCCTAGTCGGTGTGGCTGAGCACCTAGTGCTCTTTCCACATCCCTCCCCAACTTGTCCTGGGGTCCAGTGTAGGTTTTCTTCAAGTGGTACCAATGTCTCTGATGTATTAAGGGAAAGAAAAAGAATATGAAAGGTACTTAGTACTATCCACCACTGATATAATGGAATCTTTCCAGAAAGAAGGTAACCATTGTAAGTGTGCCGAGTCTCGTCAGACACAATCAGCTGGGCTGGGGCTGTAGCCCAGTGGTAGAGTGCTTTCTTAGCATGCACGATGTCCTCAGTTCAGTCTCCACTGCCACAAAAAATAAAAACAAGAGATGCATTCAGCTGTGAGGACAAAATTCAAGTGTTATCTCGTGACTGAGTTTGCCTGTGTTTGGAAGGCATTATGATCGTAAAATTTATTTGAGAAGGCCTTAATACATAGGCAGAGTTCAAGCCCCATTTAGTCGCAGTGTCCTTTAATGGAGCTACCATCTGACTGTGCCTTGCTTGTTTGTCCCTCTGGTACATGTTCTGGTGCACAGAGCACCATTAGAAGTCATCCAGTGAACGGGCATCACTGGCCGTCTCTCCGGTTCTCCCATAAATATCCTAACAATGAGGTTTTAGCAGATTTTCTCACTTGTATCTACCAGGGTATGTCTATTTGAAGAATTCATGCCTAAATACTCTTGCTTCCCTGAGATGATTCCATTGTTTTTCCAAAAAAAAGTAATTTTTGCCTTTTAATAACACATGTTTTTCTGGTTCTGAAAATGATTCATGAACCCTGAAACCAACTGGTCGGTATAAAATGTTGGCATAGAACATAACTTAAAGTTGCCCATTATTACATATCTATTACTGCTTAATTTAAAATATGTTTAGGCATTTTCTTTTACATATATTTTTTACATATTTTCTTTTACATATATTATGCAATCTCATAATATATGCAGATTTAAATCTGCATAATATATGAGATTGCATAATATATGCAGTTTCAAAATGCTCACATTTAAAATTGCCATTCATTACGAACATATTTTTTAAATAATCTAGTCAGTCTGGATAGAGAATAATGCCTATATTCAATATTTTATTTCAAGGAAATATTTCTTATTTCATATAACATAGACGGGGTTGGGGAGATGGCTCAGTAGAATAAGTGCTTGCCTGGCAAGCGCAAGGACCTGAGTTCAAACCCTGGTTCTGAAAAAAAAAAAATGATTTTCTTTGTTATAACATAGATTTATTGTCATATAGATTATTTGACTGACTCCAGTGCAAAGAGGTTTATGACCTATTGTTTTAAGAAAAAAATATTACTTTATAAAACTAAACAAGAGGAAAGAAACTTAGTTATTGTATCTCTAAATTTTACTGTATTTTGATAAGTTTAAATTCACAGTAGCTATCCCAATTTTTTTGACATTATGAATGTTTTTTTCTTTTTTCTTTTTCTCTTTCTTTCTTTCTGTCTGTCTNTCTTTCTTTCTTTCTTTCTTTCTTTCTTTCTTTTTTTGTGGTACTGGGGATTGAACTCAGGGCCTTGCACTTGCCAGGCAAGTAAGTGCTTATTCTACTGAGCTATCTCCCCTGCCCAATGAAAAAATATTTATTCCTATAATTTCAAATTGTTTTCTGAAATCTATATAGACAACTTTTTCTACACAGTATTGGATCCTTCACAACCATTGAGATAGTCCAAACTAAAAACCACCCTTTAAGTCACAGGTTTGTGACGTTGACTGAGAATTCTCAGTTCTACCATCATTCTGTCAAAATTATTTGATATGCATCTTTGAAAATAAGAGAGCAACTCCACAGAACATTTTAGAAATGCATTGAATTAATATGATTTAGAGTACAAATAATTTATCCCCTGATTAGACTATTTTGACAAATATCAGGCACCCTACTTGAAAATGAGCTTTCTTTTTTCCTAAGTTTGATCATTTTGAATTCTACCTAGCATAAATATAAGCTGATACCCTGTGGCCTTGCCAGAGTATGTGGAAATCTTCTGTCTCAACCGCTGGCTGACAGTGCAAAGGTCTCCTTTCAAATACCCGGCACTGGACAAATAGTAGGCTGCTCAGGAATTTGCACCCAGGCGCCTGCTGCTCTTATGAGCTCCATGGAGGAGACGTGAAATATAGAAATGTAGAATGCTAAATGTCAGAAGGAGGCAGGTGACCAGGACAGATGACAGACTGTTAGTGTAGATGAGGGGAACAAAGAGAGGATGGCGAGAATGAGGCCAAGAATGAGAGCGAGGCGAGAGCAGACAGAGAGATACAGACAGACAGACAGAGATGGAGACAGCGACGGAGACGGAGACAGAGGTGGAGCGACTACATACTAAGCACAGAAACTAAACAGGACCCAAAAGGAAATGTTAGCCTATAAAGATGAGATAATTCTTGTTTTGCCCAGACATACTATTGTATCAATACTATTTTCTCCTAATTTTTATTTTTCTGACCTAATGCTTAAGGTATATTACAGAAACAGCAAAAATTTGGACTCTCATTTCAGAGGCTGCATCCACCCCACAGCTAATGGTGGAGCCTGTCGGTACCTCTGACCAGACAGTGACATTGTAAGGGAAGGGTTTTTCATCTGGACCCTAACAACAACTGTGGTCTCAGTTATGCTAGAAGGAAAAGCGGACCTCTTAGATTCAGTCCTACCAAGGACAAGGAAATGGACTTCGCAACCTGTGCTGCCCTTCCTATACCAGACCTAACCCTGCTCACCCCTTAGTATGCATCATTAAAAAATAATGGTGTGTATTGATCTCGTGTCATATTTATTTCCAATTCTGAAAAGGATCTGTTTAATTAAAACGGATGAGAAATGGTGCTTTGCTTGTAGTTGTTGAGGAAAAAAATAATAGCATCTCTATTTTTCTAGCACTATATGTACCTTCATTGTCTTTACTTAATTTCCAGTATTTGCTTCAATAAATCTCCTTTTTGTGTCATTTATGAGGATTATGTAAGTAATTGCATTTCCAGTTACAATGCAGCATTAATGGGAAATTGTTAATGGAATCCTGAATCATCTCTGTCATCCAGAATTTCAAAATGACCAATCTATTATTTATGATGAATAACGATCCTGTTCTTACATATATCAACTTCCAAAACTAAATGTTAGTCATTCAGCCTAATTTTTTGCACAATGTCAGAGAAGATGGTTAACCAAGAAAAGGGGGTGGCTTTTGCAAGGGTGCCGTCTGCTTATTTCGACACAGACACTCATTTCTCACCCTGTGAACCGTAACGGAAAACAGAACGAAATCAAGAACGCCTAGCGCGGTGCAGCTCGCGGTCCCGCTGGGTGTTTGTCCTCCGCCTCCGCGCCCCACGCTGCAGAGCGTGCCGGGGACGCGCTGTCTTCCTGACCGGCAGCGTGCTCTTCGTCCGCTCTCAGCACATTCTTTGTCTTTCCCTCCCTGGTTCGTCCCTCCTCGCAGCAACTGTTATGGAATGCATTTCTGCATCTGCGCGGGTAACAAGCGGTAGGTGTCCTTGGGCCTGCCCGCTGTGTCGCTGGAGTATTATTTTCTCATTTAGAGTGATCGCTGAGAGCACAGGCGATACTTGCTGGAGTGTCACCTGTAGATGTCATTCTCTTAAGGGTGCTCATGTTTTACCTGCTCTTATTCTAAATACTTTTTAAGCAGCAGTGACAGAGGAAAAAAAAGACAGGAAAAGGTCTTTGCTGTAACAGATGAGTGTAAAAGTCTTTCTGATTATCACAGCTGACTGGCTAGGGCACGGCTCGCTGCTTTCTCAGCTGAGGCGTGGGCATGCGTGCTTGCCTGTGAACGTGTGGGCTCGCTCGCCCCAGAGGCGCATTAGTTCATTTCACCTGCTCATGCAGGTGAAAAGTATGGACAGTATGGACAGTGCCCATTTCACTGTCCCTCTTTGTCATGAATAAGTCTCGAGTTACTCTTTTATAAATGTTTAATTAATTAATTTGTTGGAGGATCTCACTGTTCTGGCTGGCAGTGACCTCCTCCTATTTCGGCCTTCTCAGTGCTGGGGTTACAGGTGTGCACTACCCGTAACAGGGATAGAACCTGGGTCAGTGCACTTGCCAGGCAGGTGTTTAGGCTGCTGAGCCATCTCCCTAGCCATACTGTTTCAAACATATGTTTATGAGCCATCATTTTTATCCCTTTTATATTGTAAGAAAGCAAAGAAAATTAAATAAAAATGACTAACAGTGATGCGGACATGTTTGGGATTATAGAAATTAAGGAGGAACAAACATCTCTCTCACCATCGCCCTCGTAAGGTGACCAGTTATTTTGCATAAAACACCACTATTCAATATTTAGTTTAATTTCTTAACAGACATTTGGCTTCTGCTAAATCACATGCTATTGTATTATTCTTCCACAGGAACTAAACATTTGAGAGGAGCTTAGAGTTCTACAACCTTTCACAGAAAGCTTTACTTCATGTGTTTCTAAAATATTATGCATGCTCTTTACCAAAACCAGAAAATGTGTGTGTGTATACATATTAGCTCTTCAGATCAACAATAACAAGACAGATATGTAAATACAGGTATCTGATGACTATTCAGCCATCATGAAGGATAAACTTGAGTCTTTTGCAGGAATATGGATGCACTTTGAGACCGTAATGCCCTAAATAAGTCAGACGCTGGTGGTCACATAGTGCACAGGTTCTCTCAGGTAAGGGACTCAAAGTATAAATGACTTAAAGAGAAAAACAAAAGCTCCCCAGTGGGAAGCAGGGTGGCTGTCATTCCACAGAACGGAAAGAGACCGAGAGCGGGAGGGAAGGTGTCTTCGCTGCTTTCTTCATTGTTGCCAAGTAGATGGACCCAGGACCAAGCCCTCAGGCCTTGTGTAGTCTACCTTCCACCTCACTGGGCTGCAGGGTTTCTAGAGACATCAGCAGGGGCTGTCAGAGGGGCAAAGCCTGCAAAGTGAGGAGGAGAGGCCCACCTTGTCAGGTGGTGACAGAAGGATACCAGGGCCCAACTAGCCTCGCGCTTCTGTTTCTCAGACCAGCACAACCCAAGGCCTTGCTGTCCGGGCACACTGGTTTGGGAAATGGAAATACTGTTTGATGGAGGGCTGTTGAGTGCTTGACGTAGGAGTCGCCAACCAAGGAATAAAGCGCTTTATGATTTCATTTCCTTTTCTCTTATTTGCATCCAGTCACATGTTGCCATTGGTGACTGAGTTTAATCGGACTAGTAGCAGGTTAAATGCTAGCTAATAGTTACTGAGCACACATTATTTGTGTGGCCCAATTTAAGCACTTATCGATATTCAAACTAATTTAATCTTCATAAGAATCCTAAGGGACAGACATTAATATTTTCTGGATTACAGAATTGAGAGGCGGGGCAGTATGAGTTGGCATAGGAGAAAATGGCAAGGTGCAGGTTGAACCCAGGCAGTGCTCACGCAGAGTTGAAATAGCTGTGTCTTCTCTTCACAAGCCACACATGAGTCTCGCTTCTCTTTCTTCCTTGCCCGAATTCATTCAGGTATTCCTGAGCTCTGGAACGTGCATTCATCCCCGAGAGGTCAGTCTGCCTTCAGGGCCTGTTGCAGTCCCTGCACTTGCTGCAGCTCTGAACTTAGCACATGCTTTGTGTGTGTGTGTGTGTGTGTGTGTGTGTGTGTTGTGTTGTGTGTAATGGGGGAGGTGAGCAGAGAACTTCCTCATGCCTGTGCATGGGAGAAACCCGTGCTTCTGGAAGCTGTGGGCGCCCCAGGCTCCGATGACACGCGGGCCCAGCTGCTGACCCAGGAGGCTCAGGGAAGGGCCTGAGAATCTGCCAGTCCTGCTTGTCGCACCTGGGGCTGCTCTTTGTGACTCAGGGCTCTACCGCTGTGCGCAGGTCGGCTAGCACGATGAGGAAATTAAAGTGAGATTCATCAAGACTTCCACAATTCTTTGACTGAAAGATATCTTTCATCATTTTTTTTTTGTGTTTTATCCAAATAGTCAATTAGCATCATGTTGCATGTAAAACCCAACCAAAAGTTATAATGAGAAGAAAGAAGAGAAAGAAGATAGGAAAAAAGTTGGAAGCAGAAAAAAGGAGGGGAAGAAAGCAATAAAAACAAAGAAAAAAGAGAAATTTGGTTTATGTAACTGCAAGTTCTTATGAAAATGATATTAAAATTCTTACCATGATTGCCTCCTGATGTTCATGCTATTGTGATCAGAAAAGGTTTTGGCAACATAACACAATGTCCATGTTTGGAGTATGTCACTTACCTGCAGCTCCTACCTGCACCCGGTCTCCCAGGTGGTACGTCACAGGTCCGCATCATCTTCCCATCAGCAGAAGACTTTGGGGGTTGGTCCTTGAAATGTAGAACAGTAACAAATGGATGCAGAGTGTGATCACGCTTCATCCCTGGCTTTCTCCTTCCCCAAGGGACATTTAGTTCCCAATAGACTACTTGGTCATGGTGCTGAGAACAGCTTTTGTCAGCTCTAAGCTGGTGTTATTTTGTTCCCTACAATCTCAGTGCAAAGGACACCACTCTATCCCAGTGTGACTAGCAAAATTCCAAAATTCCAGTGTGGGTTTCAGGTGTTTCAACCCTAGTCAGGCGCACCTGTCTCCTAGATTACTGTGTCCAGGGCAGGAGCATGTGGGAAAGCCATCTGCCTAAAATAAATGTCGGTTTCTATTGCCATGTTTGTCCATGGATGAACAAAAGTACCAGGATCTGCTCTATAGGATAGCAAACACAGCCATGGTTTGACTTGAACTTTGGTAAGCAATTCTTTTTCCTGAAATGCAGGGTCATGTGCTTATCTCATCATTCATGGGCTGTATCAGAAGCCTCCTCTTCAAAAACTTTTACAATTCCTGCTCACAATTAACATTTCTCCTTTTGTTAACTACTGAGGCATTTTATTAAATTCTGTCATATGTACAAGATATGAAACTATTTTTACTTACACATTTTCTCGCTTTGTCTGTCTGCTTTTCCATCTATCCATAGACAAGAAAGAATATTTTTAAAGAATTACTACATCATATAGATATGTGATTTAAAGGTTTGACTTCATTTTTAAAAAATTTTCAGTGAAAGTCAATCTTCACTGTACAGATCTAATATCTGTGACAATCTTTATTCCCATTTTTCAAACTCTGACTTAGTATTGATGGAAAACACTCATTTGTTTCTTAGAGAATATCATTTATACAAAAATATATAAGGGGATTATCTGTAGAAAACAGCTTGATGTACATGATGCAGGTGACAGTGGATACAGGACTGAGGCGATCCTGTCTGGGGAATGAGGTTGGAAGACTCTCACAATGCCAGACCTCACACCCCTGCTTCTTGTTCAGTTACCAAAACAGCCACACGCCCTTGCACTGAGCAGTGTCCTGCTGTGGCCTTGCATCTGTCCTTTCCTTATTCAATTTTTCTTAAGGCCAGAAGTACAGACAGAGACACATTAACAACTGTGCTAGTATTATGTCCCATGATTTTTTTGAATAAATTGAATAGGTGAGCTAGTACATTAATTTTGTCTTTAGGTAAGAGATTCTAATCTAAGCTAGGCTGCAAAATTACATGTTGTGCCACATGGTTGGCAAAACAACTCTAGGAGAGAATATTTACCTAAAAGTTAATTTATATAACTTTGTATCCTTTGTGTAAGGAGTCACATGAAAAGTCACTTTTAAAAATTAAATTGGATAGGAGAAAGATTTCGCTGCTAAGCTGCTATGGACTTGAATTTGGAAAACAAAAGTTTCTTATCGCAGTTGAGATGAACTTTAAAATTAAATTAGTATATGAATAAAATTACCAAAAGATCTACATTTTAAGACCTGACTTTTATCAGTTATTGAAGGCTCGCAAGTGCTTCCCTAAATACTACCTTCAGCGGGCGCTTCATTCCTCCATAAGTAGAGTAAAGAAGGTGAGAGAAACATAGTAAGCAACGCTGACTCTGAGAAGCTGGGGTTTCTCTTCACTTCCTCTTCTGAGAAAATACAAGTTGGAGCCCTCAGAGTTTATTGAAGTAAAAAATTTACAACCAAAGAATGTGGTTTGGTGATAATATCTGATACATAAAGTGACACAGAATCAAAAGTTAGGATCCCTCCAACTTCATTTCATTCACTTGAAGCCTGAATTCCAGAGAATATTGACTGTGAACTTCAGCCAACCCAAGTAAAATTCATTGAAATAAGATTACGTTATACAAACTTTTGAAGGAACTGGCAATACCAAGATTCTTCAAAATGAGAGCAGGTTTAATAGAATATTAGGATGATGAAACACAGCAAAGCATCACACGCTACCTTCATGCATCAATCTCTTCCCCCGAGAGCTTCTTTTTGCATAATATAAGATGTTGCTATGGTTTCTAGGGCAATATTTTTATTTTTGCATCAAGAAGTATGCAAAATATGTAATATATAGGTTCCAAAAGTTAATGACAATTCTAGGAGTGATGGAAAGGCATGAATTCACAATGCACATCATATTTATTCATCACTTGAAAAGTCAGGGGCAATTTTCTTTGTGCAAGAATATTTGCTATCCGGGATCAAATGTGAGGAAAACCACAGGAAAGCTGTGTGTGCTGCACAAGTCCTGAGCTTAGCAACAGAAATGCTACCTCCCTTTCCAAGGATGACCCATTGTGCTTCCTTTTAGATCCCACTACATCCACTCAGAACAGGGTAGGAAGCCTCTGGAAAGAAACCCTCTCTCCCCTGCCTTGCCTTGAGACTTCGAGTAAGGTGCTGCCTGGACCTCAGCTCATTGACCTCCACACTGAGGCACTTGAACCAGCTGGCTCTTAAATTCCTATCTACCTCTTTCTTTTTAAGTATTTGTTCCTACATTTTATTCCCTAAATGATGCGCATTGTAGAACATAATTTAAAATTATTAAAAGCAAAATTTTGAAAAGGTCAGGTGATATTGTACTGCACAGTATGAAATGTTTTGGTTCTGTCATTAACCTTCTAGCTTGACCCCAATCATCCAGAATTCCCTGATGAATTCATTTCTGCAAACCAGGCACTCATCACTAGCTGTTAATGCTTTTAATAATATGGAGACAGAACAGTGGCAGCTCAAGCAGATACCTCAGCTTCGAGAACCTTACAGACACCAGCCTTTCTCCAGTTAGAATAAGACTTCCCGTGAGCCTTGCTGCCCATGTTGCACTGGGTGGCCCGATCGGGGGGTCTCAGGTGGAACTGTCCCTTTCCGATGATTTATCACTTCGAGCCACTGGGAAGCATCTGACTTTACCGAATCTGCAGTGCAAAAAACCATAATCAAAGCTGCGTGACCTTCATTCCTCAGAAGGGTAAAGATCACCTATGCTTATCTCAGGGGAATTCACCAAGAACAATACTTTTTACTTTGAACATCTTAGACTGCTAGCTTATTAGGTTCTAGGTCCTCTAGCTTAAATAAAACAGTCTTCATAGATGCTGCATTCTTGTAGCGTAACTGAATTTTGTACTACTGCAAAAGTCAAGGGTAAAAAGCCTCCAAATCTTAGGTATCATACAGTAACTCTCGGCCACTGTGCTCCTTGGCCGGCTCTTGCCGGGGCGAGTCTCATACTGCTATCACTCAGCAAAGATCCCTCCGTCCCGCTCCAGCTACTGCTGAGGTGCTGGCTCTCACCTTCTGTCCTCCTCCCAGCACAACCTTAGCGCTTTTTGCGATCGCCTGTCAAGCAGTTCACATTTCTCCTGACAGCTCAGAATTCTTAGCTCTTCTCCCTATTGTGCCGCGCTTTCTCCACAGTATTTTGAAGCTATTCTCAGACCTTCCTCGGGCACTTTTGTAATTTACCTTCAGATGGGTGCTGTGTTCCATGGATGCAATTACATAATGACAATTTCCTTTCTACTCTGTGTTTTTCTTTTGATAGATTAATATTTAAGTGATATGGAATTTATAAAATAAAAAGATTTTTATATATTTTTGTAATTGTAAAACTGTAACATTCAAGAATACTTGAGTGTTTTTGCTAAATGCTATCCCTAGTCATTTAAAAAGTGAAAGAAACCAGAGTGGGAGGATGGTGCTCATTTATTTCATCCTTTCTTACAGTAGTATATTTATTGACATGGGATGAGAGAAGAGAAACATTAGCCAGAAAAGACACACAGTAGGATATCAAGATATTGTTCTACTGTAGTTGAATTTAGATGTTTAATAAATGTTGTGCAGTAACGTTTTTATAGATTAATTTCATTCATTTTCATACAAAATAGATTTTATGCTTCTTATTTTCAAGAAGAATAGCCCAATTTATAATACTGTGCCTAAAGGAAATAAGAAAAATAATTAGGTCATAACTTTGGCAATGTCTATCTACTAATTACAGCACATGTTGCCATTTACATTGCAGCCTTTTGTCCCAATTAATTTTTCTCTTATATACATTATCAAAATAACACATGAAACATATTATTTATTTTTATTTGCATTTTACCCGTGAAATTTCTCAAGACAAGTCAGTGAAATTTCTTCTAAGATAAAAACACAAAATGGAAAATAAGGATCCAAATTGAATTTGTGTTATCCAAAACCTGTGCACTTAAAATGAGGCGTATACTAAGTAAACAGCTCAATCTACTTAATTGCATCTTGGTAGAAAGCTCTTGGGTTAAAGCAAGGTATCTTACACCTTTAAAACCTCCCCTTGGGGCCGGGGAGATGGCTCAGTGGAATAAGCGCGTCCCTGGCAAGTGCAAGGGCCTGAGTTCAATCCCTGGTTCTGCAAGAAAACAAAACAAAACAACAACAAAAAAAAACACCTCCCATTTTTCTAAACATGGAAGTAAATGCAAGTGTACACTTGATTCTGTAATGCAATGTTCTTAGAAGTGTCAATGATGGACACTCATTGTGAAAACAAATTCTGAGCAAAGTAGGAATTGATGAATATTTATATCTACCTAAAATCTATAGCTTTATATGCATAATTCTAGTATGCTGTGATTACATAAGGAACAAGATGAAGATCCAACACCTAACCTCTATTCAATAATTACTGCAGATTATATGCAGCATAATAAGAGAAAATTGACTCAAAATGTGTGGAATAGAAAGTAGAAAATAAAATTTATGTTATCTTATCTAATAGTTTTGTTTGCATAAACCCCTCATAGAATCTACAAACTTACATTGGAATGTATTAGAGAACTAAGCAAAATTTTATGATATAAGCTAAGTAGGCATGTTTCATTTTTTGCTTGGTAGCTCACTACATACTAAGGCTTACTCCTGTATGGCACCACTAAGACTAAAGCTCAAAAAATAATATAAAAATTACAGTGCCTTCAAAAATTATACAGAGCTTCGGAATATAGTTAACTTAATGTGCAAGATAGTTATGTTGAAATTATGAATCTTTATTGAAATGTATTAAAGATTTCATAAAAGTAGAGACATATCATTTTCATGAAAAGGAGTTAGTACTATGGAGATGTTAATTCTCCAGAAATTTATCTGCCAACTCATTATTATTCTAATAAAAATCTTGAAATTTTTATAAAGTTTAGTAATCTATTTAGATTATATGGCAAAAAATATGGCTCAAACTTTGTAGACACGGGAATGAAAGCAGACAGAGATGGAGGGAATTGCCCCCGGAGGCACCTGGGGAATGGTGTTGCTGTGTGATGTCGACTGTGGAGCCCGACAACAGTCACACGGGGAGCATGAGACATAGAGGACGTGGCATCGTGTACTGGGCAGGCGCACCGGGCTCCCCCGGAAGTGACATCAGGGCCGATGCTGTATTTCCATCGAAGAAAACTAAAAGGAGGAAAAGTGCTAAAGCTAGGTAACTCTCTCACATCACACATGGGAATCCATTCCAGATTAATGACTTCAGTATGAAAGCCCCAAGTGTACAAAACAATGTATTATCGTCTTGAGATAATAAGATTTTCACTGTAAGAAGACACAACAACAAAAATGGACGCAAACAATCGTTCAGCTGCTCGACTGGGCTTGACAATCAATCGATGTACTTTGTGTGACGCCGATGTTACCACTTCCAGAGCCAAACATCATGGAGAGAAGCGAGCCACGGCGGGCTCAGTCCAGACATCACGGAGAGAAGTGAGCCACGGCGGGCTCAGAGAGCTTGCTCAGCTGGGCTTTTTTTGTTGTTGTTTTTGTTTTTGTTTTTGTTTTAAACTAGGGGCCCTTGCGCTTGCCAGGCAAATGCTTATTCTACTGAGCCATGTCCCCTGCCCCCGCGCAGCTGTTTTTGACAAGGACGCAAAACACATTTCAATGTCGAAAAGCAAGTCTTCTCAACAGGTGGTGCTGGAGCACTCCTCTGGGAAAACTCAGGTCCCACTCTAACCTCTGTTGGAGAAATGAACCCCAAAAGGATAGTGGATTCAAATAAAAAATGTGAAATTCAAATTCCATTATCATTATGTACTTTACAGATTGATAAGCATGTGAAGAAATTTATCAGTCTGCAAGGTGGACAGGGAGAATTGAAGTTCAGGAGTCGTTGGAATTGCAAAGGTGCACAGTCACTTTAGAAAACAACTGGACACACACTGTGGGACACAGCAGCTCAAATCCCAGGAACGTGCTTGGCGTCGCCGTGCTTGGGCCCAACAGTATGCACAAGGGATGTGTGTGTGACGTGTTCCGGATCGCAAACAAAAACAGTGCCCATGAGCATTAGTAACTGCACAGTGGACAGTGACGCCTCAGCAGAATTGGAAGTACACATTCCTCTCTGCAAGGGTGGACCCCGTAAGCCAGCTAGACAACAATATGCATCACAAAAAGTTACAAAGACATTGAAACTGTCAAAACTAGATTTTATATTCATTAGGCATATATACATCAAGTATTGGTAAAAGCACAGGATCATTATTGTGAAATTCAGGAATATACTATAGAGAGAAAAAAAAACATGACTTGGGAGGAGGTAAAGAGGGCACAAAGTTATACTTATTGTCGCATTCTTAAAGAAAATTTAGATTTCTATTAGATTTCTTATTAGATTTATCATTACCTTTTGCACATCAAATGTATATTGCATGTGTTCCATTGTATGGACGATATATTTCAGAATAATTGGCACTACTGCCAACTATTTCAGTGTTTTTATGGTAATACTGGTATTTTCTGATTTTGAGTCTATATTTACTGCATGTTTTTATTCATTACGTGGTAGGAACTTATGAGCCCAGGTTGGGTCATGCTGAGGATAGTTAGAAAATGTCTCTTTAACGTTTCCTAGTGCACTGTGTATTCCTTCAGGATATGCAGGGGAGTGTGACATCCAATCCATCATTATAAGTGCCCAGGGCACCGCCACTAACCGGAGACACATAAACAACAACAGTGACTGCACGTACGGGTACCTCCAGTGTTACTCTTGCCCCGTGGTTGTCAAAGGTCAATTCCAGAGAATAATCTACACTGTACATGAACAAGTTGCAAATACAGAAGAGGAATTTAAAGAAAAGACCCACACAGAATAATAAGATTCAATTTTTGCCTGGAACAAAGAAGATAAAAAGACTAAAATAAATGCTCAATTGAAAGGTTTATTGTTTCCATTTGATTCTCGGAAGAATCTTGAGAGTTGATTATCCAACCTTATATATTTTGAGATTTAATTAGGTAATGTCTGACAAAGGAATCAAGCATCCTCAAAGATGCTACAAAAGTGACTTTTTTTTATTAACTCTGGTAGTTTTGAAACAGCTCCAGCTGATGCATGCAGGCTGTTGAAACTTGTTCGTTTTGCCTCCATAAGCTATTTCTTTTAATCCTTCTGTTTAATTGGCCATTACTTGCACTAGTAAAGCTATCAGTAGAAAGATATTTTGAAGTAATGGAATACTTAAATCCTCAGCTGTGTTTCTTTTTCATATAAAAGCCCATGGATGTTTACGTGCGTAAAGAAAATCGTCTGCCTTCCATCTTAGAATCTCAACCCAGCGTCCCAGCCTCCTGCCGCACCATTGCTCTTCTCCTTGGCTTTCCATGGCAGCCCCTCTGTGTACTATTAAAGTTGTTGTATAAAATATAGATAGATGGTCTGCCATCCCTCATTTCCTGCTTTTAATTTCTTTTCCCTGAATAAGTTTCTTTCTGCTTGTCTGGTCTGGGGTAAAGTCTTCCATTATTCCTTTCATGTATGTTCTTTAAACTCTCAGGAACCTGTTCTTTGACGTACTTTGTGTAAGCCACTGAGATGCCTCATTAGAGAAATCAGGTTTTCTGACAGCATGTTTCTATTTGAAATGGCAGCTTTATTTAGCTGTAATTCACACGTCCCAAGCACCGTCCTTCCTGTCTCACACAGGCTGGAGGTTTTCACTACATTTACAGGCTTGCACAGAGATCACCACAACCTAGATGAAGACCGAAAGACCGCCGCCTCCCCCGGTACGGACCCGGGCCCCCTGCCTTCTGTTGGCCCTCCGGCTCCCCCTGGCCATCAGTGGCCACCTTGCCTTCCCCAGATTTACCTGCACCGTCTACGGCATGTGAGAATAAATATACCCTATGTGGTCTTTTACGCTGAAGTTTTCATTTGTCTTGTATTTGTTAATATTCATACATACTATCACGTGCTTCAGTGTTGATTCTCTTTTTAAAAGATAGAATCACATTCTGTGTTATGAACCTGCCACATTTCATGCATCCATTTACAGTTCATGGTGATTCCAGCTGATTCCTTTCCTAGCCACCATGAGTAACACTCTGGAATATTCTTATGCAAGCTTTATTGGGCATATCTAAAGGTTTTTTGTATGTATAACTAGGGCAGAATTTCTGTGACAACTCATTAATAATTTGAGGAAATGTTAAACACTTTTGTAAAGGGACAGTTCCTACCACATGTCCATCATCACCCTTACGTGTGAGAGCTGCAGTTCCTCTGTATTCTTCTCAACACTTTTTATTGTCAGTTACTTTTATCATTGGCAGCCTAGATGGTATAAAATGGTATCTCATTGCTGGATTGATTTGAACTTTTCCTAACTAAAGATGCTGATGATCTCATAAAAACATAGAACATTTATGTGCACCTTCTGAGCAATATCTACATCCTTTGCCTGTTTTTGTATCAATGGTCTGTTTGTCTTGTTACCAACTGGCATGGGTGTCTGAGCTTTTGGACGTAAGTCTGTGCCTGTCAGCCTCACCTCACTGTGATGGGATATGTGATATGTGAGAAAAGTGACTTGGGAAGGACAGGTTTCCTCTGGTTCTCTGTTGCAGAGGCTTCAGGCCCTGGTCAGCAGGGCCCATTGCTATAGGCCAGAGATAAGACATCCCTTCAAGCCTTGGCCCCCAGTGACCTGTTTCTTCTGCCTCTGCCCCAGGCCTTGCAGCCCATTAAGTTTGGAACCCAACAATTAATGAATCCATTTGTGATCACCTTAGTGCCCCCCTGAGCCAATCCCCTTTCTGTGCTCCACTTTGGAACCTGCTGCACTAGAGATTAAGCTCTTAGTGCACCAGTCTTTGGAGGGATACTTTAGCACTGAACCGTAGAAAAGTCCTTTGTCAAATATGCAATGTACGAATATTCTCTCCCCTTCTTTAAGCTACCTCTTCACCTTCTAGATGGCAGCAACTGTGGCACATACCACGTCTGTTTGGTGTTATACCTAAAGAATAATTGTCTAATTCAGGCTAGCAAATTTTCTCTTGTGCATTTGTCTATGAGACTAAAGTTTTACATTTATGACTTGGATCTGTTTTGAGTTAATTTTCCATGTATACTCAGAAGTAGTGAGTAAATTTTATTCTTGTGCATGTGGACATCTAGTTGTTCTAATATCATTTGTTTCAAAGACTGTCCTCTCTCTGCTGAACTGTTTTTAGCACTCTTGTCAAAAATGAACCATAAGAGAGTTTATATCCTAAGTCTAGATATTGTTTAGTTGATCAAAATATCAATATGTATACCAGAACTACATGGTTTTATTATTGTAGCTCTGTAGTAAGTTTGGACATCATGAAATATCTATACTCTAATTGTTTATTTTTCATAATAGTTTTGAGTGATTTGGGTGCTTTTTATAAAAACAACATTATCAGCTTTCGATTTGATATTCATTTGGAAAGGTCTATGGTAAACATCATTAATGTTAAAGCAAAAGTTTCCTTCTATTACTAGCACTCAGGCAAGACTACGTGCAAGAAGCTACTAATAAACATTATATTACTTCACAAATCATCAGCACATGTTATTTTGTAAATATTTTATTTTATACATTTTTCATAGTTTTTATGAGATTGCAATATCTTCTGGTGGTTAGGCCATATCCTAATCACTAATCTATCTAAAATACATAATTCCTTTATAATTCTGACTTGTAATTTACTAAACTATTTAATGATTAACATATTAATTATATTTTTGGCTATTCCAATTAATCCTGCAATGAGTATATATCAAGAATGATTCTTGCATGACTGAATCTCAGAACCTGCATTTCAAGTCAAGCGTTTAACATTTTTGGTCTTATAAACAAGTTATTATAGTCCAACGAGCTTTAAACATTTTACTGTCTTATCAAAGCTTTTCTACATTCTTATTAACACTGTGCACTGTCAATTTCTGCTGTTAATTATGAAATAGTGAGCAAAATATCATTATTGTCTCGAAATGTACTTAGTAATGGGTGAAAATATCTTCATTTTAAGTGTGCTGTGTATGTGTGTGCGTGTGTGTGTGTGTGTGTGTGTGTGTGTGAAATCCCACCCATGTTCTCTACTCAAGTTTCTTAACACTAATGACACTCCTGGGTAGGAGCTGTTTTCTGCACCTTGTTAACATTAACCCTTTGCTATGTGTTTATTTTGCTTGTGAAAACCTCGTTACTCTTACTCTCCAGAAGAGATCTATAAAGGGAATAGCTGTGCATTTTAGCAATGAGAATCCTGAATATTAGCCTACAGATTCTGCTTTACATAAGGAAAGCTACATGGAATCCACCCTTGTGGCAGGCCCTGAACTCCATAATAATTATGCTGACTCTTATTGCATGAGCACTGACCTCCCCTTTT
>NDGM011190955.1:0-22647 GCA_002564305.1 Octomys mimax
TGACTGGCAAACACAAGGATCTGAGTTCAATCCCCAGTTCCGAAAAAAAAAAAAAAATTGTGTTAAAATGCTATTGTGCTCTTCTGTTCATTATGAATTCACAACATCATTTGAGAAAACGATATGCATTTCTTTATTTTCAAGTTCTTCTGGGCGTGACTCAAAGTAGCTCCTTTGAGTTAACAACATATATTAATTCATTTGATTCTTAAGTGTTGACTATGTGACTCTAATTCATATAAAGACAGCAAGAAGAGCTCCATTTCCATGAGTGACTCATGGTTGCTGTCAGTTATGTTTGCTGTCATTAATTCTCTGGACCCCTGTGCAGTAGATGTCACTACCCCCAGCTTATGGGTGTGGAAACAGGCTGGGAAAGTGGAATGGTTACTACAGCTCCAGTGCTGACTAAACACAGAGCCAAAATGTACCAATTTTGCTAGAACACATTGCCAAAACATTTTCAAATGCCGTATATAACAAATTTGCAGTGATATTGG
Organism: Octomys mimax; assembly: GCA_002564305.1. Lineage (NCBI taxonomy): Eukaryota > Metazoa > Chordata > Mammalia > Rodentia > Octodontidae > Octomys > Octomys mimax. The sequence goes on from NDGM011190955.1 coordinate 501, forward strand.
CTAGAGAAAAACGAGAGATTGCATCTGTGTGCATCGAAGTGAAATGAATGGATTATGGTTTTAAACCAGTCACCTTTTGATGAATCTTTGGTCTCTCAGTACCTCCTTCTCTCTGGAGCCGCTACGCTCCACCTTCCCATGGAAATGGAAACCAGGTAGCTCTATTTACACATGAAACCTCATCTTGTCCTGGCCCCCTATGGGTGCACATGGACCAGAGGCCAAGGTCAATCTGATAATGCTAGAGATCTCGACCAAGGGTTATTTTGCTAAAGAGAGGGCATGTGACTGTGCTTGCTTTAGAAAAGATGTATACGCATGGAGAAAGAGGACTGAAGCAGTGCTACAGGAAAACTAGAGAGCCAGGTCTTGATAGGGGAGAGAGAAAGAAACAGCTTGGTCCAGTTAAAGCCACTTGTAAGAACCAGTTAGTGGTTCTCTTGCCCTTGCCTGCTGAATGGTATTCCAACCACACATTCTTAGGTTTTAATAAACTGGCCTGGCATGGAGCTCGGCTATTATAGCCACAAGGTATCATGTAACATAAAATATATATTTTTAAATGTGTCATTTATGAAAAACCAATGTCTACTTAAGAACTCTGATTCATTCCATTTTAATTAATCATTTCATGGTAGTCACAATAGGACAGATAATTTCAGTGCCAAAGTCACATGTAATCTGTTTGGGCTGCACTATGTACAGTTAGCATGCAGTAAATGACAAGGGTCCTTTGATGGGTTTGATAAAATGGATTAAATATTTTTATGTCACAAAGACTTTCAAATAATAAGAACACATTACATACCTTCTCCAAAGATTAGAGCATGTGCGGTGGCCTTTCTTTATCAAATAAATCCCAGTTGGTCTACTGTAATTCTCTCTGAGCTGCCCTGTCCACTCATCCTGTCTTACTTATTCTTACTAAAAATTCCAGAATAATTTTTGGTTCAGACAAAACCAAATGCAGATTTAGCAACAAAAGCATGCCTATTTAAAAACTATCCCGTACTTAGCATGTGTTAATATGGTGGAACATACCAGAAGAACAAAATAAAATCATCGCAAGGAATGACTGTAAAACACAAGCACTTGGGATAATTCAAACATGAGACTTTTAGCTGGCTTGAGCAATTTGGTTTTGATTTTATACATCACCAAAGTGAGACATTAAAGAAAACTCTGTACAGAGTACTTTTTCTTGTTGTTCATCCATGTTTTCCCTTGAGTTTAAGAAAGAAAAAAAAATGCAAAAAGGAAAACCATAGCATATTTTTCATTGAATTGATTTTTAAAAATGAGTTTAGCAATTAAAATCAGATTTTTAAAGCAAGAAAAATACATCTGGGCAAAGCACTTATATTAAAAGTTTTAGCAGAATATGGATTAAATTATTGGTTTTTAAACCACCCTGAAAAACAGACATTGACTCCGTAATGGAAAAATCAGTAGATCCAAAAGAGAACAACATTTTGACAATAGTAAAACCGAAAGCTAAATCAGAAGTTGTTACCAATTATTTCCAATTTAACAATCCTAGGAACTTTCTGACTACAGCACCTTGCTAGCTGAAATAGATCTTTTCTTAGTGTTTTCTGTAACTGACTGATTCTAGTTTATTACAGAAAATCCTCAGATTACAGCTATAGAAATCTGTCACTTGACCTTCTGGTGGATTTTGGATGGCAAACACAAATACACGTATCTACCCTCTTGGGTCTTCCAGCCTGAACATTTCTTTTCAGTGTTTCTATCTAGGAAAGAAAAGGCAAACATGAGCATGTGGAAGGGTCCTGGCTTTGTCAGTTGCCATGAAATTCAGCAGGCTCTAAAGGATCCAACCATGAAGGACCATAGATGCAACTATAAATCAGGTTTTTCAAGAAAGAATCGTGATAGCACTATATTAAGATTTTTGTATGTCACACTGTACATGAGTTTGCGTCTATAAACTGAATGATTTGCTGAAAAATGACCAAGAATAGGTTTCTTTTGAAAGAAAAAAATATATCATCAAGGCTTATATTAAGTATTTCTATTTGGAAATGTGCATTCCCTGTTGAATTTACCAGGCTACTAGGAATAATTGTTAAATACTGGTTGTTGTAGTCAGGGTTTTCAAGGGAATAGATTTACTATGCAACACAAAGTTGATAGGATTATTTTATACTAGTCATCCAAAAAGTCAAATTCAGAAGAGTACACTCAACCTGTCTGCACATCAGAGACTCAAAGAATCTACCGGAGTGTCCAGATCCCTGCACAAGGCCATGTGAAGACCTAGAGCCCATGGCAATGTCCTTCACAAGTCCAGCTGACAACCTAGAGCCCACACCAGCATCTCAGGAAAGTCTGTATCAAGGATCTGCACTGGGAAGGCCCAAAAGCCAGTGGTGGGAGCTAGACAGTCTGCACCAGCGGGATGAAGGATCTGCGCCACTAGGTTGGGGAATCTTCCCTAGAAGCAAGAAGTGACACCTAAGGTGAGGACCAAGTTCCTCTGAAGAGAATAGAAGCCATTCTCAGTGACACTGAAGACCCAAGCTCTTCTGACAATGCAAACAACTGAGGTCCTATCAGGAAAGTCAATATGACAAGCTCCTCCAGGACAATCAACAGAGCCCCATCGTTCCCTCCAGCTCTGCTTTTGTGCTGTTGGTGACAACCTGCAGGTGGGCCCACCACACCCAGCAACACACCAACTCTGTTCAGCTGGGTGTTACAAGTTGACCATTAGTTAATGCATCACACTTGTAATGTCATGTGTTAGTGTACAGTGAGGAACAGCCCCAGCTGATCCTACCTTGGCAAATGCACAACTTGCTAAGCAAAATCTACCAACAACAATGTCTCTCTAAGCTCCCACAGTTGTGCTCTAGCCCCTAGCTAGCATGGTCACTAAACCCCTTTGAGTCTCCACACAGTCTTTGGCTTATACAATTCCTTTCCTTATTCTTTTCTGAGAGAGAATGCATTTTTCTCTTTTTGTTTCAGTTATCTCTTTCCTGAAGCTTTTCCACCATCAGCTTTTTGCTTTCACCCAAGTCCTACTGCAGCAGAATTAACAAATTCATCAGGTGGTTCTGCATCAGCATAGCACTCCATGAGCTCCTAAAGTACAGTGCTTACACCACAGTGTGATTATGAGCCACGTGCACATGGGTCTCTCATCATGGTGCTTGGGACTTCCACAAGTGGATACAATGCCTAAGTCACTCAATATTGTTTGAAACAGGCTCTTAAAATGTATCCATCAGAACTAAATGAATTAAATCCTCCTATTAGAAGTTTCTTCTTACATTCATTGGCCCATAACTTACATATCCATTTATCTATCTCAATTGAACAAGTAGTGTTACTTAGTATATATTTATGTCTCATTGCAAAATAGCTTCTCAGACCCATTCTTATGTAGTAGAGGGTAAGGACTCAGTGCCATTTGCAATCTTTCAGATGCATGACACAGTGCAATAAACAAGGGAAGACAAGAAAAGAAATTCTCCTACTTAAAATTTTGCCTATGGCTAGTTCTGATACCAAACATATACCACATGCTTGATGGAATTGAATGATTGATTGATTGATTATAGCTCAAGTTCAACTATTTTCTGTCAAAGCAGGTGATAAAGTATCTGCTAAAAAAATTATCCTCTGCAACATAAACGTTTTTTATAGAGCCAAGTTTCATCCTGACAAATAACCCACACAAGCATTGATATTATTCTTCACTAAAACCTTTAAAATTTACTTTGTGTGCATCTTTATTTTTAAAATACATATGCATCAATTAGTTTTGAATACTCTTTTCTCTGTAAGCTGATTTTAGCAAAATGAGAAGATCCTTCTTTGAACTCAGAGGCAATATTTTTTTTGCTTCCACAAAGCAGGAAGTTTATAAATTCATTCTTCCTTGGGACAGGGATCTTTTTGTCACCACTGGTCATCCAGAGGAAGAGGACAGGTTTTAGTTTTCATTATTCTGGTCTTATCATGTGACAAAACTGGATTTGACACCATGGTAATATCAAGCTTGAATAACCATATTCATAGATTTTTAAGCTTTCAACGTTGGAAGGGACTTTGTGATAATATATTTCAGGTTCTCCCAATCAAAGAATTCCTTTCCCCTCATTCCTAACAGGTAAAATGTACCTGGACACAACCAGGGGCAGAAATCAGCCTCCTCACAGAAAGCCTATGCCATTTTGGAAGAAGTCTAATTCTTAGAATGCACTCCCATTTATTGAGCCAAAATCAGATTCCCTGAACTTCAAACATTGATCCTGGCTCTAGCCTCTAGTGTTTCAAAGATTTAATCTAATCCCTCTTCAAATATTGAAAGGCAGCCATGGTTCCCTCTAGGTATTTTCCAGTACAGCCTATAAACCTGACTCAATCTGTATCATCCAGCCCACATGTGTCTGTTAACCACAAGCACATCATGAAGGATCCCTTCAAAGGCCTCATTCGTGTACTGGTGCCAGCATTTCTTCAACTCCCAATTAAATAAGCAAAGAGAATTGATCGTGATTACTTCTAAGCATTCTACTCCAGTTGGCTCTCAGTGATCACTGCCTACGTCTATGTGCACACAGCAATCTGTTTCACAATTCATTTCGAACTATGTTCGTTTTGTTTCCAGAATCCATCTTTCTCTGGGTATCGGTCACAGTTTAGCTGGCGGGTGGGGTTGTCCACTTCAGATATTTTTCAATAGCAATGAAGCTTTAACATAGGGAATTGATTACGCAGAGGCAAAAAGGCTCTCAATAGGGCTCCATTAGTCCAGGGATTAGGAATAGGAGAAACCTGTTACCTATTAGGAATAGGTAACATTTCTTAGGCTGTATTTTGGTTTGTGTCTGGTTGTCCCTGAAGCTTCATGTGGTCATGATGGTGGGTTTTTCAGAGTGGCTGAATACACAGTTTAAGATTGGTTCATTGTCCAGTGGTGTGATTGGGAACGTGAGTGTCATGGTGGCTCTAGGTTGGGTAGTTGCATGCACCATAAGGGAAGAAAAGAGGCTTGCTCCTCCCTGTTTGCTCTTACTGTTCCCCTCAGCCATGCCACCCTGCCTGGGAGCCATCTGAGTATGGACTGAGACCTCCACAAACTCTGACTATATACACCTTTCTTCTTTTAACTTTAGTTGTTGGGTAGTTTGTCTCAGCAACAAGAAAGAAATTAAAACAGGCTGATGCAATGAGACATGCAAAGTTAGTGGTACTAAGGCCAGGAGTCCGAGTCACCCAAAGGAAATGGGACAGAAATGAGGAGCTGGAGGTGGGTCTCAGAGAAGGACCACAGAACAATTCAGAGACAGCACCTGAACCAAAGCGAGGCAGAGTAGGGAATCTGGTTTTCCTTTGCTTTCATCCCTTTCTCCCTATCATGGTTCAGGTCTCAGTTATCTCTCAAACTTCATGTTGTTTGCAGGATTATTAGATCTTGAGGCTGCCAGGCTTATCATCGGTTTGATCTTCGCTGAGTTCAGAGCTTCATGCCTTAGGAGCAGGTAGGACCTGATGGGGGTGGCTCCCTGGGGTGTGGCCTGAAAGGGCGCCTTGGCCCCAGCTCCTCCCTTCTCTCCCTGCTTTCTTGAACAGCTATGCTCCATGCTGTTCCTACCTTGTGGCTAGCAGACCATGACCACAGGCAAGAATGAACCTGTCTCCCTTGAAGTTGAATATTTGTCCCAGCAATGGGAAAGCGACAAATACACACCCAGCCTACTTTCCCCTGGCCGGGCCTCCTGGAAAGCTAGCTGATACAGAAGCAGGACTTGCAGGCAGGAGAGGACCAGGCAGAGCAGGGGAGGGGTGGCCTTGGGTGCCTGTCCATAATCCTCCTCGATTTGGTGTACATCTACTGAACACTTCAGTGCTTTGGATGACCCCTCATTCTATGATATATTTTATTATAGTTTATGGTAAGGGCTTCTCCCATTCATGAATGTGTTCTGCAAATCTGAATGGGCATGACACCACTCTATTCTTTTTTAAATTTTATTATTAATTAATGTATTTATTCATTTATTTGGTACAGGGTCTTGCTATGCAGCTCAGATTTGTAGTAATCCTCCTGTTTCAGCCTCCCCAGTGCTGGGACTGCAGGTTTGCACCACCACATCCAGTTCTAGGGCCAGCACAGCATGCAGTACCAGGGATCAAACCCACATCCTTGCACTTGCCAGGCAGTCACTTAGACTGCTGAGCTATCTCCCTGGCCCCCAACTCTATTCTTGTTGCTGCTGCTAGTTGATCACAGCATTCACCAGTGTGTTGCAAGGGACATTAAAGCAGTATAATTTGTATCATTTTTTTTTGTCCTTCTGTATTTAGGACAAGTTCTCCAGGGTGTACAGGGTCCAGGGTGCACAGGGTCTTCAGGGTATACAGGGTCTCCAGGGTGTACAGGATCTCCAGGGTGTACAGGATCTCACTATGTAGATCGGACTTGTAGTGATTCTCCTGTGTCCAGCCTCCCAAGTGCTGGGATTACAGGTGCGCCACCAGGGCGGGGCTGGCACTGCACACCAGGGATCACTCTCTGGCTGCTGCGCTCTGCCTCAGGAGGAGCTTTAGTCTGTATAATTTGTATCTTGATTCTGGAAAATAATTAAGTTAGCCTCCAAAACGGCTGTTATTTTTATCTCCTCTTGTGCTTAATTTCTGCTTAGTCATATTGCATTATACACTCTTACTTTTTTGAGGATTGCTAACTGGAGTTCACCAGATATGAGTTTCTTCCATACAGGGTTAACCCACCCTTGGATTTTTTCTAACAATGCATGCCCAGTTCTCATTGTTGCAAATGTGAAACGCATCGCTAAATGCTCAGTTAACATCTAACTGGTAGGTATCAAAAGGCCTTTAATATTATATTTGTAGTTTTTCAATAATTCCTTTCTATCTTTTGAGGTTGTACTGTAAGACTGTTTACATATTACCCTTGGCTTGAACACCTTTACATTACACAATCAGGTGAGCCAGCTGGGTTCATGAATTTAACTGATCTCTACAACACAATAGCAGGTTTGAACAGTAATTGGCAAAGCTGAGCAGCAAGCAGATTGTTGTGTTAATCTGAGGTGCATGCCTGGCTTTTCCTGACTGACCAAAGTATGTAGCTGAGCCGCAAGCAGCAGACTCATCTCCAAGCTCCTAGAGAGACCCTGTCCTCTGCCAGGCATGGAGTCCTGCTGAACATGAGAGGTGTGATTTGTCCACGCCCTCCACACCTACCCTAAGCATGCTATGTACGGAAAGAAGGCAGGGTGCCTTACTGAGATTTTTCTAGTTGTTATGTGCTGAGGTCTGGTACATTCAGTAAGATAAAATGGCGTTCAAATTAGTTTCTTGTTTCTCTTCAAAACTTTGTCTCTTTTTAAAAATATGTAAATGGATGTGTTTCACACAGTGGCTATCTTTGTCTTTCGATTGAACTGTGCAGGTCCGGAGCAAATAGGGAAGTCACTGTTCACTGAGACAGCACAGAGCAACCAAAGGAGAAGTCATCTCTCCCCTTAGTTTGATCAGTGCAAGAAATTCAGTGTCAGACACCTACAAGAAACTCCCACTTTGGTTCCCAAGAGTTCTGCCTTAATGAAACAAATGAGATCAGGACCAAGATGTTTACTGCACACTAACACATTTCCATTTTTCCAAAACTTTTTCACTGCACTCTTGGCTACCAGATGGTGCAAGTGCAGAATAGAGCAAGGAGGAAAGGAGCAATAAAGGAGCGATTTGAAAGTGTTGTTTTGAAACATGTAACCAGTGCTGTCAGCTGCTGCTTCCTTCCATTCTGTACATTTACATTTCCTGACTGTAGTTTAAGAACATTACACTGCGTGTTCCTATCAATCATCCTTAACCTAGAAATGCACTGTACATTAGTAACAGTTAATTGGCACATTTAAAGTAAATAGCTACTTAGTTTTGTTGTGAAGGTTTTGCATACAGGTCTAGAACACCACAGGCTTTGTTTGTTTCAATAACAAACATTCCTGTCTGCAACACTGCCACCTCTGACAGTGGATGAATGGAGGTATGGTCGCATGGAAATATGCAGCACAATAGATGACATTCCAAGTCCCGATGATCGCTGTGCAAGCAATCAAGCTTTGCCCATCAAAGGATGACCAGATGTGGGCACACACACGTAAAAACACATATAAGGGAGCAGCCATACAAAAGCTTCGACGGATAGTCAAGAAAAAAGACGCGTGTAGGAGGAAGTGATAGAGATCGTAATTCTGCTTGTACTGCAGCGTGTGTTTCGGAGCTAAAAGGTGGAATCACTTAGCAAGCACAATCTTGGCCTTGTCCGCATGTTCAATGGCAGGAAAGCAGTATGCTTGTCAAAGCGTGGGAGGGCGTATCATCCTACTTCTCAATCCTTAGCGGCAAGGGGCATAGAGAGGGCTCTTCCTTGGACAGCAGGGGATGGGCTCTCTGTTTGATAAAAGAAGACAGAATGACAAGGACTTCTTCCAACTGTGAAATGCGAACATCTGTGAAGTCAGAACATCTTTGTGGCTTTGGCCAAGTGTTTTATGCTCCCTTGGTCTCAGTTTGAACAAAAGGCTCTCATGAGCTTTTCCTGAAGTATAAATGCAGTCATTTGAAATTTAATTCTTTACTAGGAAAGCAACATTTATTTTCCTTTTAAAAGACAAATCCTCACCACATTTGGGGTAAATTCCAGCGTCCCCTTGACTTGCAAATACGAATGCATCCATGTTTCCTTTGTTACCTGTACAAAGGAGTCAGAAAGGGTGATTTGGTATTTGTGTGAGTGGGAGTGAGCACTAAGCAACAATATAGATAGCTGAACATGTAGAACACTGTCACGGCCCATAAAAACCCAAGAAATCTACACCATATAGGAAGTCAAGTTAACTACGAAGACATTTAGAAGGTAGAGATACCAGTACTACTTTTGTCACTAAAATCACACTTAAAATCTACTAAGCAGTTAATGATATAGGGCTTATGGAAATAACCTAGAAAGTTAACCACTACTCATTTCTAATATTATTGGAGGGGGGATAAGTCATAGATACCAGATATGTTTTCTTAGAATTTCTAGAAACATCACTGCGAAGCAGGAGCTGGCTAATTTCATTACTGGCAAACCCCAGCTATGGCATTTTGTCAATACTTTGGCATAGGACAACATGGTCTACAAGGGTAAGAGTGGTTGGCCGTCATTCCTTTGTCCATCCCTTGTACTTGCTGACCTCATAAATAAAAGGCAGGAAAGTTGCAAATAGTGGTATCTCAAGCCTCAGGAAATATGAAGAGAATTTTTCTTTCTCAGTAAAACTATCAGGAAGAATTTCCCATCTGTTCTGAATTTCTCATATGGAACTCTTCACTTGAGGCCCTCAGTCTTTCATGGTTCACTGCAAATTTCTAAATAGATGTTTTGCCATCACTGACTCAAAACTAAAAAGCCAGAATTCCTTTTCTGGCCCAGTGTTTTGAACGTCTTCTTTCCAAGGATGCTTTTCTGTGACTAACAACACCATCCATGCGAGTAACTGGGTTTGGGGCAGCAGCCTGCGTCATTGTCACTCAGCCTACTGGAGTCATGCAGCACTCTCACCCTTCTCCTGTGCAGTGTTTCCAAGATGTGCTCCTTTCTTTCCACAACCACCATTAAACTTTTGGGTCATTGTTAACACATAACTGGATCATTGCTAGTCCTCCTCTTCTGGGGTGGATGCCTTGCCTTGTTTTCAGTCCACTTTCAATGAAATGATGAAACTACAGATCCCGATGCTGCTTGTTAAACTACCTGTGGTGGTGAGCCGGGTTTTTATTTCCCTCAGCCCATCCTGGACTGATAGTGTTGTAAACTAAAACACAATGTACTGCTGGAAACATGATCACACACTTAGATGTCACAAGGATGTCAAATTCCTACAACAGTTTCCAAATTCTGTCTCTCAGTTTCTGTATTTGCCTCTTTGAAGACCTCTAGCAGTTTGCTGATTTGTATCAGTCTGTAGACCAAATGCTGAGTAACACCAATGAGCTACTGCCTATTTAACTGCAGTTATTTTGTAGGCTTGACATGTATGTCACTCTAATCCAGGCACTGAAAACAAACACAAAACTAAGTTGTTTAATTTGTCATGCTCAGATTGGCTGCATCTAAAAAGGACCTCTTTTCCCCTAAGCACATTAAAGTCTTACAGGTGTTTAACAGAATCATCAAAGATGACACAGTGCCAATGTTTTCTCAGTGGACTAAAGCACCTGCTTAGGTGGACGCAGGGACTGGGGTTCAATCCCCGGCGTGCTGTGCCAGCCCCACCCCCAGGGTTCACCGAGCCAGCAATTGAGATGGTGCATGGTGGTGCATACTTGTAATCCCAGCACACGGGTGGCTGAAAACAGGAGGATCAATATGAGCCTGATCTGTGTAGTGAGACCCTGTAGACCCTGTACTAAATAATTTTTTTTTAAGTGCCAACATTTGAGCAAACTATGAGAGTGTAGGATATCTGAAAACCTTACGGCACTGAAGTTTGAGATAGAAATGATACACAAAATCTCATACAAGGGATGGAAGAAAACTGTAAGCATATTCCACAAAAGGGCTGTGCAAAACATGTCCATATTCTTATACTAAGGCAGTGAAATTCTGTGCTGCAAAGCAACACAGAAGTAAAGTTTCTGTGTACTGTTCCTCCATAACTTTTCAAGTCACCAAACTATTTGTGCTATACCAACAAAGTACCCAGATCAATTTCTGAAATTTTAATCGTGCTGACTGTGGCCTTAGCAAGCTGCAGACAGTAAGATCCCCGCAGCTCTACCTCAGGGAGCTATTTGTTTTATGGACTGAAGTGCAGATAGCGTTCACACTCGTCCACTGGCTCAAAGGCTGATAATAGTCCCCTTCCTGCCGGGTACCATTGCTTCAGCCACATTACTTTTCATACTGTTTCTTCCTATACTTTGCAACACGATCACATCACATTTTTCTTCAAAACTCTGGCAGATTGTTTGGGCTAGAGATAGATGGAGACAAGAGGCACCATCTGGTGCAAGATCTTTATTCCCTGTTAGCACTACGGGAGTTCTGGTATTTTACATGGTTCAAGCAGTAGCAAAGATTTTTTTTTTTAAATGCATAGATGAGAAGGTGTAAGATGGTCAAATGGCCCTTGGCACTGTCCGATCCTATCACCGGGTTCATCGGTGGAGAGTCGGTGTTTTTTCTTTTTTCTTTTCAATTCAGGCCCCCTGTAGCATATGGTTTCATGATTCACAAAGATGGTCCTGGACTATAGATTTGACGATCTCAACATAACTTCCAGGCTTGCCAGAGCTGTGTTACAGCAGAGAGAGCAAATAGCTCATGGTATTTCTCCTCTGATGAGTAAGCTCCAAGATCTCAGGTTTAAATTTGAGCCGGAATTGAAAGAAAAGCAAACCATGTCCTCCCACACCAATAACTATGCTTTTTGTCTGTTTCAATTGTGTCTGTTATTGGTCCTCAGCTTTAGGGACGAAAGGCTTAAACAATGCCCAGGTTAATTCTGTTGACTCATGCTAAGTGTGTCCTTTTGCTGTTCTCCTTGCCTAGTGAGCCTTTCTGAAGCAGAGCTATTGTTCTAAAAATCTAGCAACTGTTTTTAATTAAACACACTTCCCTTCGATATGCACTTAAAGTCAGCATTTTCTAATGGAATTTGCTAAGAGTTGGGCGCTAGAAGATTTGCCTGATGCTGTGAGGATGCTAACTCACAGCTACCTTGTGAGCATAAGTGAAAGAAAGAACTGGAACAGTGTTTTGGCAACAAACTAAAAGCACACCAAAAAAACGGGACTTACACAAATTATTCTTGGCTGCAATCCAAGAAGAAAGTTAAAGGAAGCCTGCCTTTATTAGCCCCAAGTTCAGAAGTCTACTTGGAATTACTTCTGTGAGAATGTGTGAGCAAAAACGTGCGTGTCTGTCAGGATCACATTAGTGATGTGTTTCCTCCTAAGCCACTCTGCCAGTTCACTCTGCGGGATACCCTTCCCCCAGCCCCTTTCTCTCCCTGGTCACTTCCTCTGCTCCTTTCATTAATTCTAAATTAAATCCTCACTTCTCTTTCATGGCTCCTTCACATACATTGTAACCTCCTGGGTCATTGCTTTAAATGTAATTTCAGCAGTCATAAATTGTGACATTTCATCCTACTGAGAACTTCCATTGTTTATCCCAACATTCCGCCACTCTCTAACTGAATGTCACTTCTGCTAAGGAAATTGGGCAGATATCAGTTGGCGTCAGTGCAGAAAGGAGAATTAGCACGCTCAAGACTGAGAGCACTGGAGGAGAAAGCAGATGTCACCATGAAAGCAGGCAGCGTGAAGGAAAGCAGGGTCCACACAGTCCACCGTGTCATGGGCGCACCGATTGTGACACGTAGTTGCCTGGAAATCCCACATAGATCTGTGAAGTATAACCAGCTGCACACGTGGCCAGTCACTGTCTCGTCATTTAAGTTACACCATCAGCAAATATTTTTATATTTGTCTAAGACATGAAGAACTCCACAGATTTAGGTCATTATCAAAAGCTAATAATTCGTGAAGACTGGTATTTTTATTTTATGACTTTATTTTTCTGTAGTGTTTGAGCACAAGGCTGTGGGTAAGCCAGATAAGCGCTCTACTCCTGGCCCGCAGCCCCAGCCTGGGAGTCTTATTTCAATGTTAACAGCAATTTCCTTTAACGTTGAAATAAGAATTGGTTATCTGTATACTTCTCAGATTCAGTTTGGAATGGAAGTGTTCTTCTTGGACAACATGCCCAAGGAGAAAAATGAATGTGTATTGCTGTCAGGATTTAGAGAGACAGAGACAGACAGACAGACAGACAGACAGACAGGCAGGCAAGCAGGCAGACACAGAGAGAGACAGAGAGAGACAGAGACAGAGAGACAGAGACAGAGATATAACGGTTGCAACTCAGGTCTTCTCTGTTCTGTACATGGGAGGAGAAGGTAGTGTCCAAGGAGTGACCAACATCAGTGTATTTTAAACTATAATAATTTTTTATATCTTGCCCTAAGGAATAAGCAGAAACCTATTGAAAAATTCAGGATTCAAATTACTATTGATAAATGGATACTTCACTAGTGAATACAAAATAAAGACAACACTAATCAAATTGACTTAAAGCTCCCTAGAAGCAGATCACAACCTGCCCACCCGATATTTAATTGCTATCTTCATTTGATAGCTTAACAGAAAATATACTCTTTGTTACTTTAACACTTTATGTGGACACAGGTTCAGCAGCTTCATGTGTGTGTATCTCTCTGGGGATGCCCACCCTCTCTTTGGCGCTCCCCAAAACATATTTGATGTGTGTGAGTCCTTCCAACTTTCCCTAGGCCGTGACACAGCTCTCTGCTCTGATCCACACTAGCTGCTAAGCTCTTAATATTTTAGGTTGCTAGGTAACATTTTTCACATATCCTGTCCTTGCTATCAAATAAGCAGGGGCGAGGGGCTGTGGATAAATCTCAGAGTGGAAGTTACTCAGAGACAGTTACACATTACCATGTGCCACCCTTCCAAAACTTAGAAAAGGTACTCACAATATTTGTCAATGGATCATTGCATTGAATTTGCGCATTTTAAATATAAGTGCATAGTCAATATTATATATTCAGCTTCTGATTTCTTTAACAATAGAGACTTATGCCAAACTAAGGCTAGCTTTATAAAAGCACATTACTTTATTAATGTGAGATAACACGCTAAAATCTAACACTGAAAAAGATTGAAATCTTAATGAATAAAAGAGATAAAATGAAAAGTTACCTTTTAAAAAATCTAGGACTAATGTACTCTGGTTTTTAGGTATCTTTTCAGGATAGCCAATAGTGACTAATAAAATACTACATTTTTTAAATTTTTCATTAATTTTAATGAGAAATAGCAATGAGACAGTTTCAAAACAGTTTGTAAAAAGCTCAAGTCAACAACTTCTGATAGTTGTCATTTCTGCTGATAACCCACTACTATTATGGACTACTGGACTATATTGGGTTATTTTTCTAAATTCAAGTATCTACAATATTTGATCTGGCATCAAGTATGACAAGGTCCTTTAAAGACTTCTCCAAATGCAGCCTCTCTAACAGTAATTGAACACCCATCCCTGACAAAATAAAGCAGAAAAGGGGGATATAAAAGAAAGACCATTTTGTAGTGAAAAAAAACATATATGTATATACAAAATAGGATAGATATACAACTACTTTCTCTTAGTTCAATGAGAAGAAAGATTTATGCTAATGTTTAGACAAGATATCATGTCTGAATCATGTATTCTGAATAACTACTACGAAGACAACAATGAGCAATGTATGAATTGTTGTAACTGTCCTAATACCACAATTTATTATTATTATTATTAATTATTATTATTATTATTTTAAATGTATTTGGTACAGGGTCTCACTATGCAGCTTGGACTCGTAGTCTAGATCATCCTGTTTTCAGCCTCCCTGGCACTGGTGTGCGCCACCAGCCCAGGCACAGTGGCCAGCTCAGTATGCTTAAGTGCAGTGCCAGAGTGGCAGCTGGTGCTGGGGATCAAACTCTGGTCCTTGTGCTTGCCTGAGCAGGGGCTTAGTCCGCTGAACTATCTTGCCAGCCCTAGTTCTTTATTATTATTAAAGGAGCCGAACATTGATCCTTAGGATTCATATTATCAGGTACTGATGGCAAGAAAAAATATTTAACTCCCTTTGTATATCAAGATGCAAAGACTAATTTTGTGAGCACACTTTGAAGACAGCTATGAAAGTTGCCTTAATTGATTCAGGAAAATGGAGCTTTCTAGAAGGAATAGGGGAAAGTAAATCAAGAAAGTAAAAGTACACAGAGAAATATAGTGGTGAGAATGAATTTTATACCGATATATAAATGTGATCTCTGCTACGCAATCTCTGTATAGATCTATATTAATTCCTCATGCCCAGGAACGCTTTTTATTAAGCCAAACATACTAATTGAACCAAGCAGCTAGATGAGTTGACTTGTCAGTGAATTAACTATTTGCCTGAGCCTACTGTACATTTAGGCATTAAAAAGATTTTTGCTCAGAGTTTAAAATAACCTTAGAAGTGCATTCCCTGTTTTTTTTTTTTTTTAATTACTATTATTTTTGTGCAGGGCCAGCTTACCCTGCCCTGAGCGTGGGGCTGGTGTTGCATGTGGTGCCAGGATTGAACCTTGGTCCCCTGCGCCTGCCTAAGCTTGGCTAAGGAGGAGCTTTAGACTGCTGATCTATCTCACAGGCCCCAAAAAGCATTTTCTAAGTAAAGCAAAATATGACACCACCCACCACCAACCATCTACCAGAGATGAATGCCACCCTGGGTGGGTAGCATTGATGATGGAGAAGTCTCTGACAAAAACTCCACTTCCCAGCTGGCCTTTCACGCAGATGATGCCATGTGACCAGTTCTTCTCAAGGAAAAGGAAGTCGGAGTGGCACAGACAATGTGGGGATTCAGAGGCTGGAAAACTCTCCCAAATTCACAACCTGCCCTCCTCCACCCAGGCTCCACTTTGGATCCCAAGCATTCATCATTGGTGTATCTGATCATTCTGATTGGAACAGATTATATCCTAAAGTAAGATTTACTTTCCCAAATCAGCTATTTATCCATTCTTTCTTCTTCCACTCAAAAGCTAAATGGGAGGGCCGACCAAATAGCTCAGTGAATTAAAGTGTCTGCTTTGGCAGATGCAGGGGCACTGAGTTTGATCCCGCAGGGCCTGCTAAGCTAGCCTTCCCCTGGGGTGTGCTGAGATGGCGACTGAGACTGGGCGTGGTGGCACGCTCCTGTAATTCCAGCACTAGGGAGGCTGTAAACAGGCGGATCACTATGAGTCCGATCTATGCAGTGAGACCCTGTAGGCCTTGTAGACCCTGTCCTAAAATACAAAAAAAAAAAAAAAAAAAAAAAAAAACTAAAGGGAGGCCTAGGAAAGAACCCAATTATCTGGTGAGACCTGAGTCCACCAAGCAGGAGTCACAGCTCAACATTTGATTATAATAGCAATGATGATAGTGTTGATGGTGATAATAATAAAGAGTGAAGGTTCCTTTTTCTGAGTTCTTTGAAAAAAAAAATCCTTTGTTAAAATCAATACTGTAGTCCAAAGGCTTTCCATTTTAGTCTTTGAAAACAGAAAATAATAATAATATCTATCAAAATGAAGCTAAGCTAAATTTATGCAAACTCTCTATAATATCACAAAGAGGTGACTGTTAAATCCTATACTAATTTATTGTCCCCACAGCTTAATTTTTAGGACCTCCTGGGCATTATTGTCACTTGGTTTTAAAATTCTGACTCAACCACAGTCCAGGCAAGCAAGACCCCTGTGGTTCCCTTGCTACCGTGCAGTGCAAAGATTTTCATGTTCTTCCAAATTGAGAGTGAACTAGGTGAGCTCATCTTTGCCAGTTTCCCAGAACTTGCACCTTCACCCAGAAGTTGGACCAGACATAAGCCGAGTTAGGATCCTGTGAATTGGAAAGGAAAGAGCTAAACCCCACGTGTCCAAAAATGTTCGGAATTAAATACATTTCACCTAATTGTTCTACCATCTCTTTAACTGTTAGCTAATATTAGCATTTTCAGGAGAAAAAAAAAAAGGCAGAAGCACAGGCTGAAATCTCATTATTTTAAATATATCCCATTCTTCCATGGCTTAACTGATTTTCCCCATTTTCCCCCCAAATGGAGTACGAGGGTTTCCCAAATATAATAATGTTTCTGACCACCCTTAATTGCACCTTGATGGGTGTTACACATGCGAGTGTGTGCAAACATGCAGAGTCTGCCTCCCTTTGACTGTTCCTTGCCTCTGGCCTCTGTCAGGGAGGCTGCTAACTGCCTCTCAGGGGAGCAATCCCCTGGCTGGGCTCAGCCCCTGGCTCTGACTGCTGGGTCTTCCTGAAGTCACAACCGCTTTGGCGTCCAGAACTGGGGCATGGCGTGTCTCCTCCTCATCAAATCCACAGATTGCAGGAGAAGTGTGAAACGTGAGAAGTGATTAGGGATGCACCTTAAATGGTACCAAGGGAGCCAGTTAGCAATGCAAAATATGAGATAATATAAACATAACATTCACCGCCTGCCAGGTGATCACTAAGGCAGGCATCACGAAAAGGAAAAAAAAAAATAGCAGGAAAGAAATGGTGATCGGCAACAAATACAGCATTTCCTCAAAGATAGTTTTGCTTAAGCATCCAATTGCATGGACAAAATGCACAATAAAATCACATGATATGATGTGCCAGCTGAATTTGATGTGTCAATTTGTCTTTCTGGAACTTGCTTGGTATTAATCACTTCTAATGGGTGTATCTAGCTCTTGCACGTACCTTTCCTTTTTGCATGTTATTGATTGGAAGAGTTTGAGGTGAGAAGATGTAATTATTTGGGCTCTATTTAACCATCTTCTGTGACTACAATAGAGTGATTCCATTTTCCCTGGTATGAAGCCAAAGTAATTTTAATTCAGAATTTCTTTTTAATTGTTAGTTTTTAAGACACATAGCCTCATACTTTTTCAAGTACTCCGGTGTAGCTACTCTGTTGTCAGCCGCAGCTTTCATGGAGAAGAGAAAAAAGTCTTTCTAAAAGCCTTGGCCTAATTAACAAGAATGAACTAGATTTTATGATGAACAATTTATAGGCAGTTAATAGAGCTCATGCACGGTAGCCAGGAGCTAGATAATTTATCATAAAAGGCATCTCAGTCACACTCCTAATCCCTGCTCTCTTGATATTGTGACCAACTGCATTCACAATTGCCACTTCTGGAAGCTTTGATTTACTGACAATTGATGCTGCGTTTTGTGCAGTCACGATGAGTCTTTCAAGAGCAGTAAATACTTGTATCCTGCCCATATGTGTCAAGTTCTTTGCCAAATGATTTACTCTTCTACATTGTCATATCTAAGGAAAAAAATCATTTTCTTCAAAGGTCTTCTAAGGAGTCCTCATTCTGCCACAAATAACAAAAACACAGTAATAGCAAATTGTTAATCATCATAAGAATTTATTTAAAAGGCACCAATTTATCCTTAAAAGAGGAGTGTAGCTGTTGTAGTGAGTTGTAACCAAGAAGGGCAAATACTTGTCAAAAGTAGAAGTAAATTTTGAAAGGGAAGAATTTAAAGTTGGGGGTGTTGAGCACGCACCATCCTGCTGTAGTTCCTGTTGCAGGACTGGGTCAGTGTAGGGACGCTACCATCAGCCTCGCTGCATCTGTTCTTAGAGGAGCACCCGGAGAGCCTCAAGTTAGAAGATGATTTCTAGGAGGGAGGGCTGCCAGATCCTGCTGCTGGTTCTCTAGCCCTTCTTGCCACTCTGTCCTTCCCCCACCACAAGAATAACTACAACCGGGTTGTCATGTTATTTGATTATCATTCACATCTTGCACTGACCTTACTGACCACAGTGAGGACCAGTAGCCCAGTTTCCCCTGCACTGTAGCACCTGGGGACACCATAGATGGAAGGAGGGATACTCTGGTCTCCAGAGACTGTTAAACCATAAGTGAGCACAGATCGGTTCTAGGAGAAAAGATGATCTGACAGTAACTAGGCTTGTAAAACTCCACAGTGAACTCATCTGTATTTTAGTAAGCAGAGAGTACAAAACTCATGACTGACTCTATTTCCTTCTCATGTCCAACATTCTAAGTAATTTTAAACACTGTGTTTGGCTTAGATTCTTCACATGTGAACAGTAACATTTTTGCAATTAAAAACAGAACAGCCAGACAAAAAATCCAGAAGAGAAGATCCAGCAAATATGATTGTTTAACCTGAAACAGATGTACTATAATAATACATCTATCATGATCTCCAAGGTTATGAAGAAATCGTCCATTCCTCAAAAGAACAGCACTATGGGTCATTGTAAGGTTGTATAGGCCCCAGAAGTAACAGCACCCTGAACCCAACTGGGATGAGAAAGGAGATTATGCGTCCATGAGCCCACTCAACAGGTCATTTTTCAATGAGGTAGGGAGTATAGGTCTGCCTGCCAGGCAGCCGGCTTTTGTATAAATTACAGGCATTTTGCTCAAATTACAGGCACGTGGTCAATTTTATTTTATCATCAACAATTCCCAAATATCAAATGCATCCTCTTTCATCTAGGGTTTCTTAACTCCGCTCAAGAGGTTATTTTTTTATACGAAGATCTGTTTCCAGCAAAAAGGAAAAGGATCTGGTTTGCTCCCAGGTTCTCCCCATAGCCACAGAGAAGCTAAGGCTCCAACAGCTGTCCCAGAAGTCAGCCCCACAGCTACTGAATCACAGTCCACACACGACGGCTGGCAGGAGCAGGCAGTGGAAATCTGGGAGCTCCCTGGCACCAATGCTGCTTTTTTTCCTGGCATGCGGTGCAGAGACACAGTGCAGAATGTGCTCATAGCAACGTCTGCAGCGCAAGCCAGCCCAGCAGGGTCCTGCTGGCCCATGACACCCAGGAGCAGGTAGAACCAAGAATTCTGTGCTCTGAGTCAAAATAATGCCTCAGAATGCTATCTTTTATCATTCTTAATGTCAACTAAAAATAACAGAGGTGGCTAGTACAGGCCTAAAGTTCACCTTGGAGATTTTTCCTAATTGTACATATCCCAAAAGGTGTCTTTTTTCCAAATGGGATTGGTCATTGACATGTGGATGTGCTCCTAATAGGAAAATAAAAATATTCCCTGCCTGAAGCATTGTAATAAAGTTGTCTTTTTCTATTTCATTGTCACAGAACATTTAATCAATTGACATGACATCTGCGGCAGGTCAAAAAGAGCCAGCTGTATTAATTTACAATCGCAAAACTTGTTAGCTTATCGATGGCGTATTATTATTAATTTAGCTTATTTTAACAGAGCTTCAAATTTAATTGTATTAATATTTTTGTGCTATAAACTCTCTTGGGATTCGAGTCCAGGAGCCTGGACACTTTCTAATCTCATGTTCCCATTTTGAAGAAAAAAAAAAAAATTCAGCCCCAGGAAACTTGTAAAGTAGACAAATTCTCCCCAGAAAATACCTGACTTTCCATTTAAGAATTTCTACTGCCCACTTTATTTCAAACATCCAAGATTTTCCTCCTATCTAAGTTTCATCTAAGCTTAATATTAAATGAAAATTTAAATTATATTTAAATCTTCTAACATGGCACTGAACACACAGATAGAGCCCAAAATTTACTAGCTTCTGTATTTTTTTCTTGTTTAGGAGAGAACCTGTGATCAGGCATTACATTAGAAAAGTTAAAAAGATATATTCATGTATATATGTAAGATAGTTTGGATAATTTTACTGCTGATTGATTTCTGCTGGTCTATTGAAAAGAGCAGTTAATACTTAATTTTTTTCATTTTTTAATTTCTTTCAATCTTTTTTATCAATTTTGCAGGTTCATATCTGGTACCCTAATTAACTACTTTGAAGATAACATGATGCAATGCAACAAATACTGTCAAATTCCTATTACTCCATCTAATGAAATTCTATATCATTTCTAATGTTTTTAACCATTTTATACTTGTTTAAAAAATAAAAGAAAATTAATAATATTCTTCTCCCTGCAGTCTGATGTAGTCTCTGCATATAAAATATAAGCGCTGTGTCTGTGTCAAAGAAATTCTGTGCATGTTTGAGTGTGTGCTTTCCAATGACAGAACCAGAGGAGGGCAAAGCAGGAAGTCCACTACTGAGCAGGCCTGGCTGGCGCAAAGGGACCTGCAGGAGCCCCCTCCACATACTGCCAGCGAGGCCCCTGCCTCACCCCTCTGACCGTGGGTAGGGTTGCGTGTCCCTGTCTTTATCCTCCCGAATTTACGACAGGACTCTGCTGGCCCTATCTCAGTTCTGGCAGCAGCCAGTTAAGTGCTGCTGAGACAAGGCTCCTCCAGGCGGACAATGGGAAGTAGATAACTGTTAACGAGCTTAATTCCAAACATGGAAATGAATTAGCTAAACTGCTGTGGCCATGATTTTCTAGCAGTAACGAACAGTGTGAACGAAGGCTTTCTTCAGCAGCACAATAGGGTAGACAGGGCAAGGGGGTGGTTTTGTTCACTTAACATGTTTTGCGTAAGTTGTGACTAATAGTCCACATTTTTCTGATATTTTCTCCCTTTCACTGTGAATTTTCAGTGTTAAACAATAAGTTTGTTTCAAATATTTGAGAACATACCAGGCAGGCCTCCTCCACCCAATTACCAAAAATATTATAAACACTAGCTGACTTGGAGAATCTACGTTCCACATTTCCTTCCTCACCAAGTTTATAAAATGCTGAATGTAAGTATACTCACAAGGCCAATGTCACTTATTTGTGTAGGCAGAGTCTGCTAGAATAAGAACTAAATTGCACGTACAGTTCAGGGCATCTTTGAGTGACACACCCTCTACCGAAAATGGGCCACTCATCCAGACATCCCGGTATTTTGACATAAGCCCTGTCAGATAGAAGGCTCCATGCCACAGGATACACGTCTTTTGAAAATGTCATCCAGGGTATAAATTGATTTTCTGCCTCAAATACAGCTGCTGTTCGGAGAAACCACCTATCTTATTAAAAGTGTCCCCGTTCCACATCCATCTACACATAAAGCACACGGTGGAGCTGATGTGTCTGTGAGAAGCAAAGTTCTCACTGATACCTTCACTTAGCCAACAATCACACACAATTCACTATTTGCGATGCTAAGAATCTGATACTGAATGAGCATTCCAAGGACCCTGCTTCTGCGGAGCTGAAGGAAAATAGTAAATAAATAATAAGTTGATGTAAGGGTGTTTTGAAAACGTAAACAAGGTAATGTGATACAGAAAAAGTATTTTGTATTGGAAGACCAAGCAAAAACTCTCCCAAGGTTCTGGGATTTGAGCAAGTCATGCATAATTAATCTGGTAGGAAGGACACAGGGTTTAGAGACAGGCAGCCCAAGACATAACTTTTGTAAGACTCTTTAGGACAGTACCTGAAAACCTACATTTTAAAGTGAACTTGTAGGGGCCGGGAAGATGGCTCAGTGGAATAAGCACTTCCCTGGCAAGTGCAAGGGCCTGAGT
>NDGM011190959.1:0-11657 GCA_002564305.1 Octomys mimax
CAGCACCACATGCCAGCCAGCCCCGACCCCTGGTGGGCTGAGCTGGCCACACACACACACACATACAAATAAATAATTTTAAAAAATAAAAGTGTTAATTCTGAACTTCAAAGAATATTTTATTTTTAAAAATAGAATTAAAATGAGAATTCTATAGCTTCAGAAATCTTTAATGGAAATTTCTAAAACCAAGGATGTTTCTTAGTCTGTTGTTGTCTAGTCATTTTTATACTAACATATCCTTAGCATGATGCATATCTTTGAAAATATACACTTCAGTCTTTCAAACTTTCTTCTATATTTTATGTGACATAAATTGCAAATAGACCCAGTTGCCTGGTGTCTATTATGGTGACTATAACAAAATACCACAGACTCTGTGGCTTAAACAACAGGAATTTGTTCCTCACGCTATAGCTTAAAATCCAGCTCAGTCAGTTCCAGGTGCCAGCTCTCTTCCTGGCTTGCAGATAGCCCCCCTTTCTGATTGTGTTTCCACACGGTAGGAGAGAACAAGCTCCTTGGCATCTCTTCCCATAAGTACACTAATCCTATATGATCAGGGCTATATCCTTATGGCCTCATTCAGGCTTAATAACTTCTGTAAAGGTCTTATTTTTAAATATGTCACATGGATGTTTACAACGTCATCATACGAACTTTATGTGTGTGGACAGGGGTGAGGGGGATGTGATTCAGTACATACTTCTTGGCTCTGTCTTTTAAGAATAATTTAAACCCCGCATATGTTGTTCTGTGCCTTCCTACCATGCTCTTTTCTTAATTACTAAAACTCTGAAGTGTCCCAGTTGTTCAGGGATGACATCCTGTAAACATTTCAGTTTAGGAAATGAAGCTTATGTAGAACTAATTGTTTCTACTCTTCACTAGTTCTATTCCTGCTTCTGGACCCATATTCCTGGGACGCCACTGAGAGTCTTTCAAAAATATAGGCCCAAATTTTCCTTTGTTAGATAATGCAAATGCCTATTATTTCCTTGGCCAGTTCCTCAGTCATTCCTTTGCTCCATGGAAGATATTAATGGTAGTAAGCCAACCGTAGTAGAATCAGAAACATAGTGCATGTTGGGATGGCTGACGCCAACAAAACCACTCAGCAGGCTAATTCAGACTTCGCCCTCACTGATGTTGGAAAGCAAAATTCTATGTATGATGTGCTCCAGGAGGCTGTCACATGGCATGCTGCTTACCCTCGCAGAGATTTACATTTACAGTTTGTCACCTCTCACCACTCCATCTCCTTGTGTCTCTTGTGTCTGAGGTTTTTTTTTTTTTTTAGGTGAATGAGAGCTAATCTGATCAACTCAGCCTGATTATTGTGCTTCCCCATGTGAACATGCTAATGTAAATATTTTAACCCTTGTGGTGAGTGTATTCCCCCATGTTATACTGGACTTCTGTAGAAAGCAGTTCTTTTTCTTTTGTATTAAAGTAAAAACAGTAGAAATTTCATGTTAAATGATAGTAGCATTTCTGGGCTGATAGATACCTCCCCTGTTTCTCAAATCATAAAGGTGGATCCAGTTATTTCACCTAAGTCATATCTTCTTTTATAACCCCTTCTCTTTATTTACTGATTGTAAGAATAAGAGATTCTAAGAATGATGTGCCCTTAGGTTAACATCAATATAGAGAAGTGTGTTATGTCATGTATTACATCCATTCATTTCTTAAGTTGCTGCTTAATAGATTTATATGAATCTTCTCAGAGGAACTATAGCTCTTGTGGACAGAAACTATGCCTTGTACCCTTCAAGTGATAGCCTCATGATTAGCACAGAGATTGATTTCAAATCTAGTTCTGCCAACTATGAGCTGTGTGGCCTTGAGCAAGTCACTAAAACTCCGTGCATTAATTTTTTATTTGTAACTTGTGGTACTAATAGTATCTACTTGAAAAGTTTACATGAGGATTAAATGAGAGAAATTAGATGTAGTAATTACTACTAGGCACTTAATAGATTTTGAATAAAGACTAGTTTGATAATTAGTAAATAAAATGTAAAATACTGAAACCAAATACTTAAAATTAATAACATCTAGTTTAACTAATCTAAATTTAACTTAAGTATCTATGCATAGATGCACTGCTTATGTATTTCCTCTGCCACTGTAGTAGTATGTGTGGGGCCAAGGCTATAGCTCAGTGACATAAGTACCTGCCTGGCAAGAGCAAGATCCTGAGTTTGATTCCTGGTACCAAAGGAAAAAAAAATAGTATGTGTATATATCTATAGTTACATACATATTGTTTTATAGTCTCCTGTTTCCTGACTGAAATTCTTTATTAAAGTCTTTGATTTGCTTTTTATAAGGACTATTTGCCACAAGTCTTCTAAGAACATACAAAATTCAAAAGGAGATAAGTTTGTAATTACGAAGTTTAGGCTAATAAAAAACACATGAAACTGCTTTGAAATAATATTAAAAAGACTTTCTGGAGATATTTGTCCAACTGGGATGTGGGAGCAGTGATTTCATTTGAATATAAGATACTTGTTTTTCAAATAATTGACTTTTCTACTCAGGACTTTGCAAATTGCTGAGTGATTTTTCTATTTGATTCCCCCTTCCCATTTATGTCATAGTTCCTTTCTGTATATTTATGCCTTTCAGTTTTCTAATGAAGTAAGACTTTGCAGAGATGGTAACAACACTCAGATTCCTATTGCTACTTTGAACTATTCTAGTTGATAAATTTGGGATAGGTCAACTTTTATATTTTTGCATATCATAATGAAAGTTTTCTCAAAAAACAAGCTCCCAGAATCCTTAGTGGAACACAGAACTTAGTTCTAAAAATCACAAAAATGATTTTTTTAGAAAACATATAGATTATTGGTACTTGGTAAAAGCTATTTTCCTCCCATTTGCATATAAAGTGCACACCTTGATATTATTGCAGATATACTTAATTTATATTACACTCCCTCCTGAATTTAGCTGAAGCACATGGCAACTTTGATTGTAGAACTGTGATATTTTATTCTAAGATACTTCAGTGTACACATAATGTTTTCTTAGCTCCTGTGTTATGCAAGTAGTTTTAGCTTTTTCAACAAATGAGGGTGGACAGGTGGAAGATACAGGAAGACATTTAAATAATTTACATGTCAGAGATGCATAGAAAATAGTAATTTTTAGATTGGCATCCTGTGTCATCAGTAAAAACAAATTCAATCTTGGAAAATATGACCTTCCAAAATTACAGTTGGATTGTTGTTCCCACGAAAACCCATCAACCTCTCTGTGTTTGTTTTATTACATATAGGTAGTCCCTTACTTGTTCTGGAGAGTATAGAATTGTCAGAATCTTTCAGGAAACTCAGAGTAGCTTTGTTGTCTATGTATCCCTTTATCTTGTAAATACACTTATTCTAGCACATACTGACTAAACTCCATTACAAGTACCATCATTAATAATGCACACATATTTTGAAAATAACATATAATATCAAATCCCATTTATCAACATAAAGTTTTGGCGAATCTTGTCATAATGAACAGATAATCTCTAAGTTGTTTTTCTAGTTTTAAAATTAGGTGATTCTAATAGCATGTATAATATGCCAAACTATATATCCTTAAAATGGATGCTACAGTTAAGTTATTTTTATAGTTAATGAACTAGTATTGCAAAACAATAGGAAAACCATACAATATTCATTTTTGTGATGCAAATAGAATTTATTAGTAATAATCAGTTTCATACTAGGGAACTAGGAGAAATAATAACTGAAAAATTGCACCAAATTTGACAAATAACAACCTCTCAGTATTCTTTTTCTTTTGAGAACTTCATTTCTGTCTCATCAAATGACAAAGACATTACTTTTTCCACTTGAAGGTTTAAAAAGAAAATAACCTAAAAATGTGCTACTAAATGAAGAGACCCCAACACACAATTTTAAGTATCCAATTCAGAGGTCTGAGTATACTTCAGTGTTGAATGCAATACTACCTTTCAAACCCTGCTAGCCAAATTCTCAAACATGAAGTGCAAGGAATAATTTCTTCTTTTCATTTCTCTGTTCACTCAAAGCAGGGACTGACTAATTTAAAATTTCAAAATGAATCTCCACTTATGATATTATTTTAACTGTCTACAATATCAAACTCAAAACGTGTTTACTCTGAATTTTTATCAGTGAAATTGACTTGTCACTTTAAGAGGGGATACAGTATGTAATTGTCTAATACAGAAAAATCAATACTTTATGTTATTTTGAAATATGTTAAAAGAACATATACACTAAATATATAACACTGAAATATTATTCTTTCCCCTAAGATAATTTTTTTAGAATATCAAAAAAAGCTACTTGTGCACTCACTGTTTAGGTCTCTGTGCTTGCTGTCCTTGATTATGTCCTGTGGGCAAAAATCCTTGATTACTGAACTCCTTTTGAACATGGGCAAGTTTAAGCTCCGATTTAAAATCCCTAGATATTGATGACCCTTGCAGAAATAGCTCTGTGTAATAGGATTGACATTGACATAAGAGAATTAACAAAGCCTGTTCATTAATAGCATCATGAAAATAAACTAAAGTGCAAAGAGCTTTGAGTCTTGTTTTTAATTACAATCTTTATCTGTCTCTTTTTATATTATTTGAGGAAAAAAGATCATGTCTTTCCAGCATGGACTTCTGATACTTATTCTGAGAAATTTACTTGCCATTTTTTTAAAAGAAAATATTACTTTTTTACCAATAAACTTTTATTGATTTATCTATGAGAAATATCCTCAGTATCATTTGACATGGTCTATTTTTCCCTAAAATTCAGCAACTAGCTAATTTCTTTTCCTTTTTGTACAGTGAAGTGCATTTTTTGTTGAATTTTTTTGTTATCATTAGTAGTTAGAGAAATGCAAATGAAATTTACAGTGAAATACCACTTCACTACAATTAGAATGATTGTTATTAAAAGAGACGAAAACAACCAGTACTGGCAAGATTATGAAGAAAGGGGAACCCTTACACATTGTTAGTGGAAATGTATATTAGTATGGCCATTGTAGTAAACTCTATGGAGGCCCTTCAACAAAACTTAAAATAGAACTGCCACAGCATATTCTGTACTGAGTGTATATTCAAAGAAGATCAATACTTCAAAATGACATTCCCATGTCTATTACAATATTATTCACAATAGCCAAGATCTGAAATGAATCGAAGTGTCTATCAAAAATTGAATGGATAAGGAAAATGTGTTATACATACAAAATTAAATATTCTTCACTCATAGAAAGAATAAAATCCTGTCATTTTCAGCAAGATGGAAAAGGGAAGGAAATGAAATTTATAATCCACTCACCTTTACATTAATGCCTGGGATTAGAACAGATAGCTATCTCAGCTTTTATCCCAGCTTTTTGTTTTGTTTTCGTTTGCGGTACCGGGGATTGAACTCAGGACCCTGTGCTTGCCAAGCAAGTGCTTATTCTACTGAACTATCTCCCTAGACCTATCCCAGCTTTTTAAATAGTATTTTAATACTATTATCTTTAATCTTTAATATTGAAAATTAATTAATTTTTTTTTAGTTGCATTTCCTTCTGAGGAAGGTTTATAGTGAATACTATATCTTAAATTCAGTTCTAGAGCTTAAATGCTGGCCTTTATTTGCTTATTGGCCTGGAAAGATTTAAGATGAGCACTGGAACTTACATTATTTTGGAACTGATTTGCTCACATGCTATTATGTTCCAATCATGGAAGATTTAATAGGAGAACTATGACTTGATTACTAATCTGCAATTGCTTTGGGTCAAAGGAGGACTCAAGAAAAGCATTTGAATTATGTGGGAGAGTGAGTTATACACTGAGCCTAGAGGACCTGTGGGTCATCTCTGTGCAGGAATTCACTATCCAGTCTCTTCAGCATGGTGACCCTACTGGCTGAAACAAAACAAAGCCACCAGGATCTGCGTTCTTGTCATTGTCATATATACATACCTCTATACTTTATATCCAGCTGACCACAAATTCCAACCCAAGTGATACTCCTGGCACTTCCTGAGGAACGATACCGCAGTGAGCATTTTGTGAAGATTTCTCAAACAGCCACAAGATCAATCACCCTGCCCCCCCCTTTTTTTAGTGTATTTGGTACACAGTCTCACTGAGCAGCTCAGACTTACAGTCAGTGATCCTCCTGTTTTCAGCCTCCCTAGTACTGGGATTACAGGTGTGCACCACCATGCCTGTTCTTATTGGCTGCCTCAGCACATTCAGGGGTGGGGCCAGTGCAGAATGTGGTGCTGGAACCCCAGTATGTGCTTGCAGACACCTAGTCCACTGAGCTATCTCTCCAGCCCCAATCACCCACTTCTAATTCCTTCCTTCCACTCAAAAATTGGGTCTAGGGGCCAGGGGAATCTGAGAAGTAGAATTATGTTAATTTAAGAATGGGGAGACATTGTTTAAGAGGACTGTTCTTTTTACCAAAGGGTGGCTTTCTCACTTATGTGAACTTGGAAATTTTTGCTACACCTTTGAGTTCTGGTGGGTTCATAGATACTGTTCTTACCTGTNGGAAATTTTTGCTACACCTCTGAGTTCTGGTGGGTTCATAGATACTGTTCTTACCTGTAGATATTTACTGTTTGAAATTCTATGGTATATTGATCAGATCTCCCTTTGCTAGGACAAAATACTTCACACCTGCAACTTTTGAAAGAAGAGCATTATTTTTTGCTTAAACTGTAAGAGTTTTAAGTTTATAGTTGGCTGGCTCCAAGGCATAGACAGCATGGGGAATGGAGTGGTAGGATAAAGCTGCTCACTTTGCAGTGGGAAGGAAGCAGAGCAAAGGGAAAGAATGAGAGAGGATGCAGGATGAACAAGATATAATTCCTAAGGTCATGCTCCAAGACATGTCTCTCAGACATACCTAGAAGAGTACCTTACCAATTCCTCAAGCCAATCAAGTTAACAATCAAGATTAATCATCACAGCAATATTATGAATCTCTTACTTTATCACATTGCTAACCTCACTACACTGGCTTTTATGTTTTTTACTTTCATTTAAAAAATCTAAGAGAACAGTTCCTGAATAATTATTTGCCTATAGTTAAAGCTACCTTAATGAAACTATTCATGAATTCTATTATATTATTTAATTTGAAAATAACACATTCTGATAAATTTGTTATTTTCTTTTATTCAAACAACTGATTGATTGATAATTGTAAACCCTATTTTCTTTCCTTTTTTATTTTATTTGTTTATTTATTTTTTGGCAGAACCAGAAATCGAACTCAGGCCCTTGTACTTGCCAAGGAAGCACTTATTCTACTGAGCCATCTCCTATTTTCATTAGAAAATAGATGTTTGATATGGGAAAATAAGTTTTCTTCTGTAGTTGATGGCAGGCCTTTTCACCAAGTTTGGGCAAATTAATTTTAATATGACAGAGATAAAGTATGGAATTCTTGACTCTGTAATGATTAATACTTCATTATAATAGAAAAATATTTTATCCTCCTGCCCAAATCTCATGGAAATAATACCCCATGGTGCCCATTTATTTACAGTTTTAAACATGCATTGTGAACTGATGTGGATACATTTATTTTCATCTCTGTTATCATATTATGATATCATAATCATACATAAGTGCTCTCACTTACTGAAGCATCATTATCAATACATGCCTGTGAATCTTTGTACATATGGGCCTTTTCTATCAAAACTGTACTAGGTTATTAATCAATCTGGACACCAACATCGATGGACAATAGTCTATTAGATTCCCTGACTGTTTTGATCTCACTTGTGTTGTTATTCTGTACCTTTCCAAGTGCAGTAATGTCAACTGTACATCTCCACTTGTGTTACTTACAAATTTAGTTTCTCTGTGGGGAGCTGGGTGATGTGGGGTGACAATGGTGTGGCATTTTGCTGAAGCTCACTGTTTGTCCCTGATCTTTCATACCTCTTACCAGCTCTCACCTCCAAGAGCCAGCTCTGGACAATGCTCATTTATATAAAGACTACCAAAGTTGGAGAGGAATCAGTCATTGTTTTGTATTTGTCAAAACTGAATGTGGTGTTGTTGTTTTCCTGGAGAATGGCTCTTTTTAGTCAGGAATTTTTCAGCGTCTGAAAACTATTTTTGATATTTATGTCTTAGTCAAGAAATTAATGCCTTGAATTTTATATTGAAAGCAGTAAAATGGATATAACAAGCCCAAGGAACTATCAGCTGTCTGTATTTATCTCTTTCTTGTACATTTGGCCAGAAAATGTTAGCTACTTGAGCTGTCTTATGTGTATTTCCTCTATCCTTAACATGTCACAGGTCTTTAATCAGCTCTAAGTTATTTTTAGTCCTAAGTTTCAGTGTTAATTTTTGTCTGCTACAGATAATATGGAATTTGTCTTCATCGACCTGGAACATTCCTGAAATTTCTGCAGTTCTAAAAATAGTAACTTAAATCTGTAAGGGAGCAGTAAAAATACAGGCATGTATATTTTTCTGGAATCTGCATTCCCTCTAGTTTCAATACCTTTACCAATGGAAAAAAATTGCAAATGCCTAAAATGTGAATTGTATCAGACTTATGGAGAACTAGAAACAAAAAGTTGTTAAGTGCACTGCATTTGGCTATTAGCAACAAAATTCTGGCCTGAAAGAATTTCTAAATTTTCCCCATCAAATTTTTTTCCCTGAAAGCATAAAAATCCTGAGACTATGTGGATTTTCTTTCTTTCTTTCTTTCTTTCTTTCTTTTTTTAACACTTTGGAATCTCACAACACTCAGATTATGGCAGGTAGTATTTTTTAAGGGGGCTTACTGGGAATCAAACTCATGACTTCATTCTTGCCGTGCAAGTATTATGCTGCATAACACTGGGGATTTTCCATATCCCCATTACTGGAAAATGGTGTTTTTAATGTTTCTGACAGAATAGAGAGTTGATGAATGGATTACATTGGATTTCCCCTTATAATAGTATTAATGTTTTTGAGAAACTATGTTAATAGTGATATATATATAAAGTGCTCGCTTTGGCAGCACATATACTAAAAAAGTGATATATATATATATATGTATATATATATATATGAATCTATATATATGCAGTGATATATATGTGGTTCAGTAGTACTCCACTGTATAAGACTACCACTTTTTTTATCCATTGCTCAGCTGATGGATATTTGGGTTGCTTCCAAGATTTAGCTATTACAAATTGTGCTGCTATAGGGCTGGTGAGATAGCTCAACAGACAAAAATGCCTGTTTAGGCAAGCACAGGGGCCAGGGTTCAATCCCTGGCACCACATGCTGTGTCAGCCCTGGGCACATTGAGCCAGCCACTGAGTCCAGACACTAGGAAGGCTGAAAACGGGAGGATCATTGAGTCCAAGTTGCATAGTGAGACCCTGTACCAAATACATTAAAAAAAAAAAAACTTGTCCTGCTATAAACATGGGTGTGCATGTATCACTGGGGTATGATCTTTATTTTTATAGATAAATGGGTGCAACTTAAGGCCATACTCATAAGTGAAATAAATTAAACTCACATGTATAACCATTGCATTGTCTCCCTGGTGTGAGAAATTGAAAGAGTAAATAAAGTCTAAAATATAAGGTAGATATTATGAAATGGGAAGAGATTGTTCAAGAAGAAAAGGAATCTAGAATGAAGAAAGGGGAAAAGGATGGAAAGGAAGAAGGAAAAATGTGCAGGTCAGTTAGACTGTTAGTATCTTTTAGCTCATTAAAAAAGAAGGTTTTTGCTAATATCAATTGGAGAAATTTCAATGCCCATATCTTGTACTCTGAATAACTACTTTAAAGACAACAATATGCAATGTATTAGCTATTGTTATTCTATTATTTTGTTGTGAAATTCTGCTTTACCTTTTATGCATAAAATAAAAATAATATTCATATCATTCATCTCAGTTGATGAAAGGCTCATATGTTATTGTCTTAGGCAATATGTTGTAGCTTAACCCTGATAGAAAAAGTAGTTAGATTATGTGCTCAATGTTCCAGCTTTTCCACGGGGTGCCAAAAGTACTGACTTCGTTCCTCCTCCTTTGGAGTATGAAAGCGTATTCTAGCTAGTTGGGAGTAGCTGGAAAGAAAGTTTTTTTGCAGGAGCTAATAGGAAGTTTTTGAAAAGCCCTCAGAATATCTTGCCTGGCTGATTTGTGAGTATCCTTTATACAAAGCTAGCCTGTAAAGGAGGGGAGAAATAGCTGTTTTGTTTAACATGCTTATGCAAAAAAGAGTTTAAGGAAATAAACAAACAGTGAATATAGTATTCCCCCAAGGAGAAAAATGCAAATCTCTAGAAACCCATAATAATGAAATGTTGATAGGTGATTTACCTGACAGAGAATTCCAAATAACCACCAAAAGTATGTTTAATAGGACAAGGAGGCTAACGTATGGATAAAGTGAAAATTTCACTGAAGATATTTAAAAGTATCAAACAGAAATTATTGAGCAGAACACAATTACTGACCTAATAAAATCAAGCAGAAAGAAAAGAAATGATGAACTCAAAGACCCTGACAATAGGAAATAAACCAGTGTTGGGAGCTTCGGAAGCTGAAATTGATCCTATGTGGGAAGGTAGGAGGAAGCCTCATTACCTTTGCAGTCAAGCTACTTCAGCCTTGAGAAAAGCATCCTGCCTGGACATTGTGGGCTATTATTTGCTAGGAAACCTTGTATCATGTGTTACTGGCTTTGCAAAGGTATAAATATATGTCCATATTGTTGCTCTGGGTGTCATCTCTCCAAACAGGCGGATGAGCCACCACCTAACCTAGCTCTTGTCTTCTTTTCTATCTTTTCCACATTCCAGCCACCATTTCTCCCCAGGCAGAATAGATCACCCACAGATCCTTATACCAAAGGACCAAAAAATAAAAGAATGGAGATGAAGAAAGTGTAAGGGACTTAAGGAATTCCATCAAGTGAACCTTTATGTACATGACTGGCATCCCAGATAGAGAAGAGAAAGGAAAAGAGAAAAAAGTTTATTCAAAGACATAATGGCTAAAAACTTCATAAATCTGGAGGAGAGTGTAGAGGTTGAGAAATAGGAAGCCACCTTATCACAAATAAGATGAATAAAAAAAATCCACATCAAAATATATTATAATTAAATTGTCAATAACCAAAGACAAAGCAACTTTTTAAAACAATTTAAAAGAGACCACAATGCATAATAATGAATCCACATAAGCTTACTGTAAGTTTTTCAGCAACAAAATTGTAGGCCAAAGGGAATGGGATGGTATTTTATAAGTGCCAAAAGAGAGAGAGAGAGAGAGAGAAAACTTAACAATAACAACAAAACCTTTCAAATCAAGAAAAATACTATGTGTGAGTAAACTCCTTCAAAAATGAGGACAATATAAAGATTTTTCAAATAAAAGCAGAGGGAGTTCAAGCCCACTGGATCTAATTGCTAAATAAATTTCCTAATTAGTTATAAAGTGAATGCTAACAGCAGTACAAAAGCAGATGGATACCTTATGTGCTTCAATGGATAAAACTCAGTGTAGAAGATAAATATGTTGAAAAGTAGAAAAAAGAAAAAAAAACCCAGGGGCTGGCGAGATGGCTCAGTGGTCTAAAGCACCTACTTGGAACAAGCT
>NDGM011190960.1:0-21120 GCA_002564305.1 Octomys mimax
TCTCTCTCTCTCTCTCTCTCTCTGTCTCTCTCTGTCTCTCTAAACAAATAAATAAATAAAAATGTTAAAAAAAAAAAAGAAAAACCAACTCGCATACTTGGCAGGCATGCTGACAGAGGGCTCTGTGTGCCCACTGCACTCACAGGCCAACCGGTCACCACGGCTGCCCTGGAGTCACTTGGCTGCTGAGCACCTGAAATGGGGCTAATGCAAGTGGAACTCAGTTTTTAACTATACTTAAGGTTAATTTCAATTTAAGAATCTGTCATTACTGTATGGAAAGCTCAACTCTAAACCATTATATTATACTCTTGTGCTTTTTAGATATGACTGACAGTATCAAGAGGTTGTGTAAGGGTTTGTTGCAACTGTTTTTAAAATCCAAAGGTACATCTTTGTCAGTTTCTAAGAAGTGGCTAGAGCTCATGAACTTAAAGTCTTCCAGTGTCAGATGAAACATATGGCTAATTTCCGAACATTCTTAGAACAAAACATATATAGTATGCTGTCCAGATATATTATGTTCCTTTTTGTTGAAAGAAATAGAGGATCAAATTGTTCTAATTTGACCTTATTTAAGAGCCTACTTGTGTGAAAAGAGAAATAAATTTAATCATAATAGGTAGAGCATGACTTTTCAAGTTCAGTTGAAAATTGAAAGTTATATTTCTATTGATGTTTAAATTATATTTTTTATTTAAAAAAATTGAAGATATAAGCCATTTCTTTTAAAATATGAGAAAAACAATCAGAAAATGTTTACCATCTGGAATTAATCACTGGTGCATTTTTTCTTAAAAATATAAAAATATATTTTAGTATATATAAATATAGAGGCCAGGAAGATAGCTCAGCGGTCTAAAGCACCTGCTTAGGCAAGCTTAGGCAAGCCTGGAGACTGCAGATCGATCCCTGGCACCACATGCCACACCAGCCCCACCCCCAGGCAGGCTGAGCCAGACACACTCCAACTCACACACACACACACACACATCACATCACATCACATCACATTTGCATATACAAATATATTTACAACATATTTTTAATATATAGAAATAATGAGAAATGTTTGTGTTTTTTCTGTATGGGCAATATTTAATTCTACAAGTGATATCTGAATTGTGTTAGCTGTCTGTCATTGAAAAGTAGAGAAAATCAGTTTACAGGAGAAAGGATTTCTTTTGCCTTGTTCTCAGAAGTTTCAGCCTGTGGCATGGCTGAGGTACAGGAGAGCAAGAAGTAGGAGCACAGGTGTGGCAGAGGATAGCTTCTCCACTCAGCACAGCAAGGGCACAGATCGAGACCGCGCTGGCAGTTTCTTCTTTCTTTCAGTGTTGTTCTATCCAAACCCACAACCTAGAGGGTGGTGCCACCCACATTCAAAGTGGGTTTCTCCACCTTGCTGTCCCACGTGCCATGTGTCCAGAGACACCCACATAGACATCCAGAAGTGGGTTTCACTAATTTCCCATACGTTTCTCAATCCAAGTTGACAATCAAGGTTAACCTTAACATGAATTCTACCTTTAAGAAAACCACATTATTGGTATTATGTTTCTTTACCTGTCCCTCCAAACAATCTTTTCCCTTCTCAGAAAGCAACAATAATCTGTAGTTGGTGTGTTTCCTTTCAGGCCATTTTACTCTTATGTGCATATAAAACATCATTTTTGTGTTAAGTATTTTTAATCTTTATGTAAATGATTTTGCAATTTATTCTATAACACTTTGCACTTATTGCTTTTGAACTCTGTTACATCATATGAAAATACCAGAGTTTAGTTATCTGTTCTTTGGTTGATTAGTATTTAGGTTATGTCCAGTTTTTCATTATTTCAAATCATGTGGCAATAAATATCCTGTACATATCCCCTGTGAGTCTGTGCAAGTTTCTCTGGGCAGATAATTATAAGATCACAGAATCTGATCATTTCCATATCACTAGGTGATTTCACATACCTCCAATCATTTGTGCCATTTGCACTCTCCCCGGCAGTGTGTGAAAGCATTCATCTCCCATATTTATACCAATATCTGATGCCAACTTAAAATCTTTGCCCATCTGAAATAGCTACCTTACTGTGATTTCAGTTTGTGTTCCCCTGATAACAAATGAGACTTCACATCCAGCATGTTTGCTAGCCACTTGAATTTCCTTGTTATGACATTTTAAAATATGCTTTTGCTGTTCAGTTGTTTATCTTATTGATTTGTAGGAGTTCTTTGCAATGTCTGGTGAACAATCTTGCTTATTTACTCCTGGTCTACTGCTTGTCTTTTAACCTTCTTATGACTTAATTTGTCATGCAAAAGTTTTAAATTTTTGACTTTAATTTTGCCTTATTGCAGATTTCTTTTTTTCTTATTGAACTAAATACAAGCCTTCCTAAATATTCATGTATTAGATTCTAAAAGAGGAGATGAAACAAAGGTATGGCTTTCTGATTTGTTGGTTGATTGCTACTTCTGAAAAAATTCTCTTGCACCTATTTATAGCATTTTCCTTAAAGAACAGTTTATTTTATGTCATTGTGAAATGTTTTGCTGTAGTGGTAATGATTTTTTAATATCTAATAATAAAATGTTGACAGTGGTAAGAGCCTTGTACTAGATTTTAAAGCAAAAATTGATTTTGTTTTTCATTTCTTGCTCTTGGAAGTTGTTTGTTCATGGCTGTTTTTCCTGGACTTTTTTAGTTATTGGGATATACTATCTAAAATTATGCTGAAAATGAATTTCTAAGTTTAAAAATTATTTTAAATAACATCTCTCTTCAGATGGAAATCACAGCAGACTGAACTCTGCTTACCGGCTGTGAGTCCTGGCTCTGCCACCTGCTGAGTAAAGACAGCAGGCAAGCCACTGTAGCTCCTTGTTTCTCGGTTTCCTCAGCTATGATGTGGGGTGGGGCTAGAACACACCTCATGGGATTGCTGAGAAGGTGAGATGAGTCCTAACCCATCAGAAAGCCCTGAAGCACTGCATAACTTGGAAAAGGCACACTACAGAGGTTGCTGGTCTTCTCCCTCAACTGCCTAAGATTATTATAAATGAAGGGAAACATCGTAGATTTAGTGCGCTCTGAGAAGAGTTCAAGTTAAAGAGCGACTGACTTCTCTAATTGTCACTTCATATGCCATTAGTGATTCAGGGAAACAGATGAATACTAACACTGCTGAGCCCAGCCGATCGATACCAAACTGTCTTCTATAGATTCTCCATTACACACCTTAAACCGCCCAAGCTCAGTGCTTGCTTCTCCAAATGCTTCAAAGGCAATTTGACAGCCAACAAAAAGCCTCACAGAAGATATATACATCTCAAAAAGCCTAGCCCTTCACACATATGACTGAATTGTTATCTGTCTTTCCTGCACCCATAAGTTGGTGTGCTCTGTGAAGGCCAGTGCAGGGTGTTGGTAGAATCCACTCTTTACTGTGGATAGCATCTAGCTGGTAGCATCTAGCCGGTAGGCCCTTCATCCTTTGTGCAGGTTGACATGATGTTTCGATATATGTTCACATTGTGGAATGATTAAATCACACTAATTCACAAATCCCTCACCTTATGTACTTATTACTTTATAGGGAAAAAACATTTAAGATGTAATCTTGCACTGACTTTTAAACATACAATTCATTATTATTTCAGTCACTCTTCTGTGCAGTAGAGCCCTAAAGCTGCTCCTCCTAGCAAGCCCTGTGTCTGCTGGCCAGCATTTCCCTTTTTCCCTTCTACGCCACTGCCCCAGCCTCAACTGACAGCTACTCTACGCTCTACTTCTGAGTTCAACATTTTTAGGTACCACACATTTGGGAGATGATGCAGTATTTGTCTTTCTGTACCTGGCTTGTTTCACCAAATACCTTCTAGGTTCCTCCATGTTGTTGCAGTTGGCAGGATTTCCCCCTTTCTAAAAGCAAATCCTGTTGCTGTACCACATTTCCTTTACTCACTCATCTATCCTGGGCGCAGGGTCCTTCCATATTGTGGGCCTTAGGGATTATGCTGCAGTGAACGTAAGAGTGCAACTGTCTCTATTGCATTGATTTCAGTTCCCTTGGATGCGCACCCAGAGATGAGACTGCTTGGGCACATGGCCGTTCCTTTTAGTTTTTTAAGGCACTTCTATACTGTTCTCCATAATAGCTGCACCAGTCTGCATCCCCACCCACAGTGTGTGAGGG
This sequence comes from Octomys mimax, assembly GCA_002564305.1. NCBI lineage: Eukaryota > Metazoa > Chordata > Mammalia > Rodentia > Octodontidae > Octomys > Octomys mimax. The sequence goes on from NDGM011190960.1 coordinate 4,191, forward strand.
TTCCCTTCTATACTCTCACCAACACTTGTTATCCCTTGTCTTTTTATAAGTCATTCTAAGTAATGAGAGAATTTGTCGTGCCAGAGGCCCTGGCTGCCTGCCTGCCTGCCTGGATTTATGCACAAGGATGCTTTTCTATAGCTCCCCACCTAGGGCTAGGCTCCAGGTAGGAAGAGCCACAGTTCAGATCCAGCCCCCTTACCCCACTAACTGAACAGTAATTGACATAAACTTTCAACTGCTTCAGTTTCTTCACCCTTAAGGGAGACGCTATCATGAAAGATTGAGTGAAGTTAGCAGGCTTTTAAATAATGAAAGTGGAATTTCACCTGAAATTACTTCAATGACTCCAACTGGTTATTAAAGTGAACACCAACATATACATATGACAGGACCTCAACCAAACTATTTAATTTTAGCAACTCCACACTCTCTCCTTACTTTGGTAAATCATTTTAGACAAGCACACTTCCCATGTACTTCATCTCCTCCATTCATGAAGGATGCAGTAGGGACCGTGATATTTTCAGAAGTGTTTGCTGAGCATTGGTGGCTGAACTAAAAGCATCCTCTCTATTTTTCCCTTGTAAGTGCATATAACTGCTGTCACCTGTTAACCCCCAGCAGAAAACCTGCCTGCAAACAATAGCTTGCAATCCCAGCATGGCACCCAGTGCTGGCATAAAGCATTCAGTAAGCAGAGCACAGGGTCAGTCTGCTGTTGGGGGCAGGCTGCTTTTGTTGGCACAGCCCTTTTGTGTAGTATGTAGTCCTTGTTCTGCCACCTGTGCCAGACAGCACACCTTCTATTTACTTGCTGTCCTTGAACTAATGGGCTCCCTTCCCCTAGCCATAAATGGGTTGGTACGAGAGAAGCTCCCCCTGCTGAGAGACTGACTTCTGCACTGACTCCTCTTTGTTAATCTTCTGCAAAATAAGGTGGTTTTCTGTTGGAAAGAAAGCAATCATTAATTTTTCATAAGAGCAGCAAAGTTGTGAATAGCGGAGGACCTCTTGAAGAAAGAGCTTAGAGGTTCCAAAGAGAGGAGAATAACAAGGCTGGGAGGGGGTAAAAGTGTGTTCTTTCTTACACTGTTTATCATACTCCCCTCCTCCTCGTTAAGAGGGAGGAAGCCATTTACTGAAGCTAACAGTTCTTCAAATCTCAGGAACCTTCTTTTTAATCGTTATCACTGCCTTTTTAAATGAATAAAACAGTGACCTTGGGCTTTGTCCTATATTATGTGAGATTGGTTCATAAAGACTGCTTTAGTTTTTTAAATTAAGGCAGATGCTGTATGTACTCTACTCAATCCTAGCATTAGTGTTGTCCCTAGTGTGGCATTTATGTTCTTTCATTTCTTTGGTGTAAATAAATATCAAAGTAGGAAGACCAGTGTGAACTCTACAAGGAATAATAAACTAAAATAATATGGCATCGATTTTGTTCAGGATGTCTAAGTGTGTTTTTATGATTGTGTATGTTTATAGCTTTTTTTCACACAAGTGACATGAATTCTGGGCAATTAAAAAGGGCATGAATTTTGAGCCATTTAGGTAGAGAATCTCCTTCCTAATAGCTGAGCATTTTACCAAGTTGTGGCTCTTATGGAAGCACACAGATTTCATAATTCTCCTTTAAACTGGAGAGTCATTGCCATTTTTATTGTTTTACAATATTATTACCATGACACCACATTAGAAGACTTTATTTTGGCTGCTAAAGTACTGTATTTAGATGGAACAATTTAATGGAGCAGCAAAGGAAGACTTCTTTATACTGTGTGCCTTAGTCATTTGCTCATGGCTGGGACAAAATACCTCATACTCACAACTTAAAGGAAAAAGGTTTACTGAAGGTCCTCTTTTCATATCATGGTCAGCTGGCTCAGATGCAGAAAGTCGTGATGGAAAAGTCTGCTGTGGAAGCCTACTGATATGAAGGCAAGTGGGAAGCAGAGAGAGAGAGGAGGAAGGAGCTGGAGAGAAAGAACCTTTTCTAAGTCATGCCCCCAATGATCCACCTCTTCCAACCAGACTCCACACCCTAACACCAAGTTGTCAAGAGTATTTGCATAAGCCAATCATTTTCCCTTCTTCTGAACACCTGAGAGTTTAGGGAAGGGACATTCTACATGTAAACTATAATATTCCACCCAAAAGACTCATGTGCATTTCTATATGCAAAATGCATTTCATCCATGTCTAAGGTATACCAGAGTTTTAACGGTTCCAGCATTGCTGAAATGTCCAGGTTAAAAATCTCCTCTGATACTCAAGACAAACTCTTAGCTATGAGCCTATTTTTAAAAAAAAAGAAAGAAAGAAAGAAAATTAAACACTGCCAACACAATAGCATAGAATAAACATTCCTTTCCAAAGAGGGAAATAGGTGGATAGAAAGACATAGAAACAAAGCAGAACCAAAACCCAGCAGGACAAACATTAAGTCCTCTCCTTCCATGTCCCCTCAGAAAGGCGAAGATTAAATCCTCTCCTGTGTCCAGCACCTGAGGCAGGTGATGGGAGATGTGAATCCAAAGGGCATGGCATCTCTCTTGGTGTGGCTCAACTCGCCACCCCCTGCTTTCCTCAGATATCCTATTTTCCTGGCTTCTCCAACTTCCTAGGATCTCCGCTGTATTTCTGGCTTCACCCTCACCACTTCATATACTCCCCCTCTCAGGGGCGTAGCCTCCCACACCTTCTTCTGAAGTCTGGATGCAAACCTCTTTGACCTCTTGCATTCTGCATGTCTGTGAAATGAGCACCATGCACATGACACCAAGGTCTGCCAGCAACTCAAGCAGTAGCCAGCCCCCTTTGCATCATGAATACAGAGTCTCCTGGGCACTCAAATGACTGAGCACTATGAAGAGAATCCCAAGGAAACAATTTCCTGACAATTAACCAAGGTGCCTGAGGGCTCTTTTCTCAAATGGAAGCTTTACAGCTTCATATCTTGAGCCTGTGATAGATGGGATCATTCATATTTTGGATATGCTTTCAAGACATCTTTCCGGTTGTGCTGATGCTGAATATTGTCCTGATGCTCCTTGTCACTGTTAATTTTTAGCACCCAGGCTCTTCTCTGCTCCTATTAATAGACACTTCCTTTCTGAGGAAACTGAAAACTTTTCAAATAGACTTTTTGGTCCTGATTTTCAGCACAGATCTGACTAAAAGCCACCAGCAGTACCCATGCCACAGCTTGAGCTTTGGACTGCTGTGAAATGTCCTGCCAAATTAACTGGCCCACCACTCTTAATCTCAGACTCCCACCAAGCCTCAGAATGAGCAAAAGTGGACAGATTTTCTGCCAGAGGACAACACATGATGTCTGATCCAACTGCTAGTGGCATCCGTTGTCCCAATTGAAACTTCTTGAGCCCAGCCTTTTCTGTCTGCCTTATTATCAGCATTCTGACCATCCAAGTTCCAAACAGAATCTCCCATGAAGCTCACCTTACATTATTCTAGAGTTGCTTGGCTAGCTGGTATCTCCTCCAGTCAACCAAGGGCTTTGAAGCCATATGGTCTGATAGTCACAGCAGTGGCCTCACTTCTGGTACCAAAATCTGTCTTAGTCACTTTTTTATTGCTGGATCAACATACCTGACAGCAAAACTTAGAAGTTATTTTTGCTTACATTTTCACGTCACAATCAGTGGGCTCAAAGTCCAAAACAGCATGTGGAAGGGTCTACTGAAGAAGGCTATTCGCATCATGGCAGCCCAGAAGCAGAGCAAGATGGGGAGCTCAGGAAAGGGCTACCCCTTTCCAGGTCATGTCCTTAGTAACCTGCCTCTTCCAACCAGACCCTGACTCCTAAAAACAAGTCAGCTACAATGCTCTCACAATCAAACCACTTTCCAAAAATCTCTTTCTCTAAGCACATGAGCATTTGAGGGAACATTCTCAATTTAAACTGTAACACTGTACGTATATGCTTTTTTTCAGTCCCAAAGGTTCCTAGGCTGTGGCTTTGAGTCTTATGAGGGAGATGTCAGACTTGTCCCATCCTATGAGGGTGTGAGGCACGGGCCCCAACATCCTGTGAGTCCTGAAGACACACAGATCCTGTAGAGGGGAAGGGAGCTCCATGCAGGCTGCCCTCCTTTCCTGAGAATTGCTGCTCAAGAACCCAGTAAGAATATAGACTAACTTCCCTGTCTTCACTCGGCAGTAGCATTATTCTCTTCAACTTTTTGTTATCTTATTTAAATTATTCAAGTAATTCACAAATACTAACTCCTTGGAAGCAAAATATTACAAAGAAGTTGAAGTCACCGTGGACCTCTCTCTCAATATGGGTTCCTATTTCCCTTTCTGTCTCCAGTACCCTCTACCTTTCCAGTAAGCATTACCACTGTAGTCTGTATCCTCAGAAATATGTTTTATACATGCAAATAATAGCATTGAGCAACAAGAGAGAATCATTTCAAAAAGCACCGCCCCCCAATACAGGTATAATATTGAGTGTATCTTGCTGCAACTGGCTTTCTATTCATTAGTATTTCTTGAAGTTCTTTTTGTGTTAATCCATCTATATGTACTTCATTAGTTTTGATTGGTTTATATCATCTCATGGTGTGGCCATGATACAGTTTATTTAGTGTTTTCCTACTGAGAAGCATTTTTGCCCAGTTTTCCACTATTGGAAATGTCACTGTAGCATGTGACTCCTCGCACACACGAGTGCTCCTCTAGGTTTATGCCGACAGATGAAATTGCTAAGTCACAAACAATGCAAGTTTAGTGATTTAATAGATAGGATCAAATTGCTCTGTACACTGGTAGTTTCCATTTATATGTACACCTGCAGGGTACCTAGGTCCTCTGCCCTCACCAGTTCTTATCATTATCAAACACTAAAGTGTCTACTGCTTTAATAGGTGCAAAATGGAATTCCTTTATGTGTATTTCTCTTATTACTAAGAGATTGAGCCACTTACCATGTTTATTGCTGTTAGTATGGCCTCCCTGTGATTTGTTCGTTCAAACTATTTGACCACTTTTCTGTTGGGTTGTCTTACTGATTTTCAGAAGCTATGCAGCATGGGATATGTATGTCCACTGCACTGTGACCCTGATACCTGTTGGAAATGTCACGATCTGCCAGGCAATGGACTGTCTCCTAAATTCGTGGTATTTTTCCCTATTGCTTTCAATCAGGGTTTATTTTTCCTCACTCTTCTTTCCTCCAAATTTCCTTGTACACACACTGCAATTGTCAGTATAGACTTATTATACATTGTTATTTTTTCCAAATAATCTTGTTAATTTGAAGTTTAGCACTGAGACTGGCATGCCATTTACATTTGTCAAAGAATCTTACTTGGAGGGCCAGTCAAGCAGCTCAGTGGATTAAAGCACTTGCAAGCAGGCTCAGGACCCTGGGGTTTGATCCCCAGGCCTGCCATGCCAGCCCCACACCTGGGATGCACTGAGATGGCAATTGTGACTGGGCATGGTGGCACGCACCTGTAATCCCAGCTCTTGGGAGGCTGTAAACAGGCAGATCACNATGAGTCCAATCTAGTAGTGAGACCCTGAACACCCTGTAGACCCTTCCCTAAAATACAAAGAAAAAAAAAAGAATCTTACTTGGGGAGAAAATAGTAACTTCTACTAAAACCCACAGCCTCTGCCTAGGACAGTCGAACAGCTTTGGTGTGGAACATTTCTTCCATGCATGTATCTGGGATAGGTGTTCATAGTTTGAAAGGATGTATGAAGGAGGTGGTGAGTGCATCGATTATATGTGGGAAAGATTTTTGCTTTGTGAGCCTTTTTTTTTTTAAAGGTATAATTGGGAAGAGAAAAACCTAGCTCAGCAGTTTACCTGCTATCTAGTCTTCACAAACTGTGGGCCCACAACTCCCAAGGCTATCTTCCAGGCTTTATTGTGTGCTTTAAATTGGGCTCTACCTCACAACAGTTGCATTTAATTGGGAGATTATTAAGCTATGAGCAAATTCAAATTTTCTCACCCAGGAAATGGTGCCAGCGTCCAGCCTAAACTAGGCCGCTCTTCCCTCCATGTTTCATTGTCCTACCAGGAGCTGTGTAAGGACAGTAAGCCAGGACAGAACTGTGATTAGATCAGCATCTCCAATACTCCAAGGATTTGGAAACCATCTTTATAAATTATGAAAGTCGATCTTGATTTTCAATTCTGTTGGCTTGCGAGATGCCTAGAGGGTCATTTAGCACAGCTCTCCTGTGCCTGGGTCGGTCGTGGGAGTGTGACCGTGGGTGCTGGATCTAGCCCCTGGCCTCTTCTGCAGGCTCTCCTGCCACCCTGCTTCCCACCTGCCATGAGTTGAGTGGCTTTCCTCTGCCGTATCTTCCTACTGCCGAGGGTTTCTGCCTTGGCATCTGCTAACGAGAGACTAAAATCCAGAAAACTGTCAGTCTAAACAAACCTTCCTCCCTTCAATTGTGTGTGCCAGGTACTTTTTCTCAGCCATGGAAGAGCTAGCACACAACTATTTCCTCAGTAACTTTCCTGCTACACTACTGTGTGCTTAATATCCTTCTTAAGTCACCTACTTTTTAATTATATTTACTTAAGAGGATAAATTTAGGGCCAACAAGATAGCTCAGTGGTCTAACACACCTGCTTAGGGGAGCTTAGGCAAAGCACAGGGACCATGGTTCGATCCCTGGCACCATACACCATGCCAACCACACCCCCGGGGCAGGCTGAGCTGGCCACAAAAAGCAAAAGAAAGAAAAAAGAAGGATAAATTTAGCTTTTATCTCTATTACAAGTGGAAAGTTTCATTTATCATATGTAGACAGTAACCATGAAAGTAAATACAAACACACAGCCATTATGCATTAGTAGAATACTCAGCCTGAAGTCTGAGAATGAGACCTAGTTTTAAAAGGAGATTTAGTAACTATCACAGAGAAAGGAATTAAATACATAATGTCAATATACTTAGGTTTCCTCTGAATATAAATAGAAAGATTTTAGAAATAAATGACTGTCTTCCTATGAGATTCAATGCTGTGTCACCTGAAATCATGCTGGGAATAACCCCTGTCTCATTTAGGAGAGTATTGACAAGGGCAATGGGTTAGATTATTCCAGTGAAATAGAATGCCTTCAACTGAAGTGAGAGCCTGCAGACATTTCTTCCCACCATCTGTTTCCTGGTCAGTTCTGACATCAAGTTGTCTCTTCCTTCAAATCTCCTTAGAGTGCAGCTGACTGCGTGCCGCAGCTTCAGATGAGCTGGCTGTGCAGAACGTGAGTGCCTGCATGTTCTTACTGGTGTGAGGTCGTTGCTCCTGGTCTCGTCAACAGACTCTGCTGAGCTGCCTTTCCTCCACTGCCGCCTGCTTCATAGGTAGGCAGGGTTCCACGAAATCACATCAGAGAGAGGAGGGGACGCTGATGAAGTCAGTGGAATTAATGCACTTTTGGGGAAGAAAACAGCTGGTTAACCACAGTAGCATGCAACTAGGATGTCATGGCCATGTGAAAAGCAGAGCCATGGAACCCTAGAGTCCATTTAATTTACCTTGGGGTCTGATGTCAACAAGTGCTCATTGTAATTTCAAATTGTTTTCAAATTATGCATGCAATTAGCTATCAAGTAATACAAGTAAGATTTTTCAATGAGTGCGTTTGCTCCCTGGCCCACCTTTTCCGCCAGTCAGACTTCTGTAGGCAACTACTTGCAACCCATTCAATTTATATGGACTTCTAGTATTTAGGTCCACATTTCTAAATAACATTCTTACAATTTCTATTTGGTGTTTGTCACCTATAAGCAGTGTCTTGCAGTTTCTTTCTATGTTAGATGAGAGTTTAACTAATACCATCACCTCTTCCTTCTCCGTGTTTAGGCTGTTGAGAAGTTTAATGCCAGTCTGATTGCCAGTCAGGAGGTGACCTGGTCATTACATGTGGAAACTTTTGGGATTATCTTTTTATTTCTCTGGCCCTGAAATTTCACAAGGTGCCAGCTTTTATCCCTGAGTATTTTGGATGTTTTAAAAGATATCAGCTGTGGGCCAGGGAGATAGCTTGGTAGCGTAAGCACTTGCCTTGCAAGTGCAAGCTCCTGAGTTCTAGCCCTAGTACTGCCGGGAAAGACAGAGAGAGAGAGAGAGAGAGAGAGAGAGAGAGAGAGAGAGAGAGAGCATCCCAGTTATTTCTTATAGTTACATATCTTTTGATGCTATTATAAGTGGTATTTTTTACTTAAATTTCTGATTATTCATTGTTAACATATAAATACAATTAATGTTTGCAAAACTCACAATTAGTTACGATAGTATTTTTGTACATTCCAATGGATTTTCTGAATAAGCAATTGTTTCATATGTAAATAATGACACTGTTTGTTCCTTTCCAATCTGATCTTTTTTTTTTTCCACCTAACTTATTCCTCTGGACAGAGCACCTGTGTATTTTTAATGGAAGAGGTAAGAATGGCCATCATTGTATTAAGGGAAAAATCCAGTCTTTCAACATCGAGTATGATGTTAGTTCTATGTGTTTTAACCCTTACCTTAACATATAGTGTTCTCTTTATTTTATATTCTCATGCTTGAGAATTTTTCATTATGAATTTGTATTTTATCAAATGCCTTTTCCACGTTAAGATGACTACATGGTTTTTCTTTAGAGTTTAGTAATATAATGCATTATTTAATTTTTAGTATTAAAATAATGGTAAACCCCTAACATAAGCTCTTCTTGGTCATAATATGTCATCTCCTTAATATATTATTGAATTGAATTTTTAAAAATTTTTGCTTAGAATTTTTGTGAGCTTATGGAGGCTATTGATCTGTTTTCTTCATTTATGTCTTTATTTAAATACTTAGAACAATGCTTACCTCTTAGAATAAATTGGAAAATATTTTCTGCTGTTTAATTTAATGAAAGAATTAATATTATTTCTTCCTTAAGATTTGATGTAGGTCCAGAGATGTAGCTCAGTGGCACAGTAGTTGGCTGGCAAGGTCCTGAGTTCGATTCCCAATACCAGAAGAAAAGAAAGGGAAAGAAATTTGATATAATTCACCAATGAAACAGACTAGCTTGGAGTTTTCTATGTGGGAAGTTGGGAAGGATTTTTCACATTGCCAGTTTCCTTTCTTTAGAAGATAAATGGCTATTAGATTATCTGTTTCTTGTTGAGGGACCTTTGGTAATTTTTTTCCATTTAATCTAAGGTGTCAAATTTCTTGGCATAAATTTCCTCACAATATCCCTATTGTTTTTTCATATTTAAAGATTGTGTAGTGACGTCCCTCTATCGTTGGCAATTTCTATTTTAATTTGTTGTTAACAGAGATATATTTCTGCACATCTTTTTAGTACTTTTTTTGGTAGTACTGGGAATTTAATTTAGGGCTTCACACCAAGCTACATCCAATTGATTAATTGAGTCACATTAAGCCACTAAGTTGCCCAGGCTACTCTTGAACTTGTGATCCACCTGCCTCAACCTCCAAGAGTGTTGCACTTGTAGATGTGAACCATGATGCCCTGCTCAGTCTTTTCTTTTAACCCATTTGTGTCATTGTCACTTAAGTATGTTTCTTCTAGCCACTGTATATGTGGTTCTTGCTTTTTTTAATCCAGTCTGACAATCTCTTCCTTTTGACTGAAAAATTTAAACAGTTATATTTAATGTGACCAACAGGGAGATTAGGGTTAAAAGTTTTTTGTTTTCTTTTTTGTGCTGTGCATTTTCTGTCCTCTTTTTTTATTTTCTAATCCTTATGTTGGATTAATAGAATTTTTTAATAATTCCATTTTGTCTCCTTTATGGGTGTATCAGCCTGTTTTATTTTAGTTGTTATTTTAGGATTTATAGTATATATATTTAGCTCATCACAGTCTAGCTTCAAATGATTTGATGCTGTTTCTCATGTAGTAAAATAATCTTGCAACAATATTATTGTTTCTTTCCTCTCAACCTTTTTTGTGATAATCATCATACATTTAACCTCTAAAGATGCTACAAACCTCACACATTCTATTATTTTTGTTTAAACAATTTTGTTGTAAAGATTTTTTAATTAGCAACAGAGCTTATATAAGTACCTGTTTTCTGGGCCCTTCATTCCTTTACATAGATTGTCACTTTCATCTCATATGGTTTTTCTTTTGTTTAGAGGATTTTCTTTAACATTTCTTGCAGTGAAGTCTTCTGATAATGAATTCTTTTAATCTTTTTATATTTAAAAAATCTTTGTGTCCCTTTCTGATAATGAATTCTTTTAACCATTTTATATTTAAGAAAAAATCTTTATGTCCCTTTCATTTTTAAAAGATATTTTCACTGTATTGCAAATTCAAGGTTGACTGGTATTTGCTTCCAGTATTTTTAAAATGCTACTTGAGAGTAAGGAGTGATATCATATGCTTGTAACCCCAACACCGGGAAAGGCTGAGGCAGGAGGTTCCCAAGTTCAAGGACAACTTCAACGAGACCCTGTCTCAAAAAAAAAGAAAGGGACTTGGGGATGCAGCTCAGTGCAACTGGTCCTGGGCTTAGTCCTCAGTACTGTAAAATAAAGTCACTTCAGGACTGGGGACGCAGCTCAGCAGGAGAGTGCACGTTTATCATGCACAAGCCCCGGTGCCTTTGAGCAAGTTGACGACAGCATGCCTTACTGGAATTTGCTGCGTGTCTCTTGTGCAAAGGCTCAGGGAGTTGCATGAATGTGTAGCCTTAGTATTTTGTCAAAAGATGACATTTTTTCTGTTCTGCTTTGTTTTTTCTACTTCAAGACTCTGGTTTCCTGTGCCCAGCCACTTGAAGTGTGTCGCAATTCACAGTACTCTGCTTGTTTAATGAAATCTTCCTTCTCTTTGTCTTTTGAGTACTTTCTATAGCCCTGTCTTTGAGTTCACTAAATTTTTATTTCTGCAAGCTCTAATTTCCATCATCCTATCCAGTGTAATTTTATCTTGTACATTGTAGTTTTCATCTCAAGTAATTGGATTTTGGCCTTTTCAAAATACTTTCCATTTTCTACTTGACTTTATGAGCATGCAGAATGCAGTTAAAGTAATTTTTCTGGCATCTTTTTTGACTATTTTGAGATCCATTTTTACTGATTTACATCCTCTTATGGGTCTGAATTTCCTGCCTTTTTATGTCCAATGTTTGACCATTGTCAAATGTTAAATTTACCTTGTTGGTGCTGGATATTTTTGCATTCCTACAAATATCCTCAAACTTTGATATGATGCAGGTTAGTCTCTTGGAAATAGTTCTATCCTTTGTCTTTGGTTTTAAGGTTTGTTAGGCAGTACAAAAGCAGTGGTTGTTAGGGGTAATTATTCTTCACAATTCAGGCAAGCTTTTCTGTCTCTTTCAGTGAATCTTGAGGTTTTGACTGTTGGAACTTCATAAACAAAAGCACTGCGGTGTAATCCTGTTGTGTGTTTTCATCTGTATCACTAGGCTTCACTAAAGGAACAGATTTCATGTAAAATACATGTGTACGAAGGATTTACTAGGTAGGCTTGCAGGGTTAGAAGTGGAGAGTCCCGGTGGCCATCTGCCGCATCAGAAGTGGAAGAGTGCAGAGTGGCTGCCCGGCACTGCAGGCCCAGAGGCCGAAGGCCCAAGCTCACTGCAAAGCCTGCCACACGTCTCTGTCAGAAAGCAAAAGGTCTGCACTGGAAGGATGAAAAGATGGAGAGTCACACTGAGGGCATGAAGGAACCTGAGAGAAACGTCCAAAGGTAACGGCAAAGGCCAGAGCTCCTCCTCTTCTTTCCATTTTCATTCCGTCCAAGACACGAAACTGCTGGCTGGTGCCACCCACACCTGGGTGGATCTTCCCTCCTTCGTTTGTGGCTTATATACCAGCCAGCCTCAGACATACCCAGAGCCTTACTCATCTGCTAAGTGGTCCTTACTCAAGTTGATGTAGCACACTTAATGACCAGCTCCAGACCTCAGGAGTCTCTTCATGTGCAGGGGCTTTTCAGTACTCGTTTTTTTGTTTTGTTTTGTTTTGTTTTGTGGAACTGGGGATTTGAACTCAGGACCTTGCACTTGCCAGGGAAGCGCTTATTCTACTGAGCCATCTCACTGACCCCAAAGAACATGTTTATTTTTATTTTATTTCATTTTTTTTCACTTGCCAGGCCAGTGCTTATTCTACTAAGCTATCTCCCCAGCCCCTCAGTACTCATTGTTGCTGGGACAAAATACTCAACACCCACAACTTAGAAGAGAGGTTCATTTGGCTCGTGGAGTTACGCCTCAGCTGACTGGCCAAGCAGACTACCTGTGGGCCTCTGGAGCCCTCCTCCTGAGGGACCTTTCTTCTCTCCAGTGTTCCTCTCTGTACACACACCAGCAGATGCCTGCCAGCTGGGGGCCTGAAGGAACTGGAGAAAAACATCCAAAGGTAGTGGCAAAGGCCAGAGCTCCTCCTTCTTCTTTCCATTTTCATTCTGTCCAGGACACGAACCTGCTGGCTAGTGCTACCCACACCTGGGTGGATCTTCCCTCCTTAGTTTGTGGCTGACGTTCCAGGAGTCCTTAGCTCATCCTGCCTTGTCCTATTTGGCTATGGCCTGCAGCCTCTCTCAGGTGGGCAGCGGAGGAACCATCATGTCTCCTTCCCTTTGCTCCAGGATCATTGCTTTTGGCTAGCTGATGCCTAGTTCTTGATCACTATTGTTTTATATATTTTGTCCAATTTTTCATTATTTTAGAGGGGATGAGTGTTGCTCCATTTGGTAGAAATTTGGCATTTACACTTATTTCACTGGGCCTTTGGTCAGGAGGAAGTAAGGCACATGCTTATTCCACCAGAATGTGGCAGAAGCACGCTGCCTGTTTTTAAAAAGAAACTGTGAGCTGGCAAGATAGTTCAGTGGTCTAAAGCACCTGCTTAGGCAAGCTTAGGCAATCCCCAGCACCACATGCCACGCCAGCCCTGCCCCCCGGGGCGTTGAACTGGCCACAAAAAAGAAAAGAAAAAGACGTTGCCGTGACATTAGAGCCTCTACTAATAAGTTAACTCGTGGCTTTATACTCACTTAGCCAAATTTATGTTCTCCAAATGGACGCTTCTAGAAATGTTTGCTGAATGAGTGAGAGAGTGAGTGGTGATGTTCTTCGGTAAGTCACAACTACAAAGAGTCACGACTGGAGTGACCTTAACTAGGGAAATGGGGCTTATATTTCAGGATGTCATTCTTTCGTGCCGCAGTCCTTTGGGAGCTCTTAACATGCACACTTGCCCTGCCTCTGTGGCAGGAAACCCATCTTCCACTTGTCTGTTGGAATGAGTCTGTAACGCTTGGGGGAATTTTATTCTTGGCCATTTGTCCTGGTAGTTTTCTAATCTGATCTCAATGTGAAAATTATTGTGAAATAACAGAAAAATCGATCTTTCCAATCTATCTATGCTCTTGTTTTTATTTTTATGTAATACTAATTTAATCCTCTGAAGGATCCTTAAGGCCCTGTGTATGATTATAATGGAAATGGATATATTTTAAGGTAAAGTTTGTACTTTACCTTTTTCTTTCTCAAGTGTATAGAATTGTATCATATATTCACTTAACCTTTCAGAAGCTCAGATATAAGGGTGATAAAAATCAAAGTATGTCTCTTTGCTTATAAAAGCAGCATAGCATAGTGATTTCAGGTATTGTAGCATCTGACTGCCTATGTGTAGCTTCAGCTCTTACTGTGTGATCTTGAGTCACTCAACCTTTCCAACCCTCAGTTTTCCCATCTGTAAAATGACATGGTAATGATTCCTTCTAGAGTTGTTAAGAACATCAAACTGGCTATTTCACTAAAATGCCATAAATAATACCCCATACATGGCAAGGGCCATATAAGCATTAATTCAAAATAAAATAAAGTGAAACAGGACTGGCCAGATAGCTCAGTGGACTAAAGTGCCTGCTTAAGCAGAGCACAGGGACCAGGGCTCAATCCCCAGCACCACGGGCATGCCCCACCCTGCCCACCCAGGGGCATGCTGGTCTGGTGACTGAGACTGGGCATGGTGGTACATGCCTGTAATCCCAGCACTTGGTAGGTTGAAAACAGGAGGATCACTGAGTCCAATCTGTATAGGGAGACCCCGTAGCCCTGTACTAAATACTAAATAAATAAATAAATAAAGTGAAACAGAACAGAATAAAGATAAGGCTTAACTCCATCTTTCAGCATTTATCCTGTCTGCCATCTCAGAGTATCCTGCTCTGTGTTATCAGAATTGGTCATACATTGATAGAAAGCCCTTGGGGAACCAGTTAGGTGTGGGTAGAGAAACCTCCCAATTTCTGTTCCTAGATCTCTGTGTCACAATGATGCCTGTCTCCCTGCTTTCCCTCCTGTGTCATGTTTGTCAAATGTTTGCCCTTAATTCTTTTATTTCTAGTTCATACCTTCAGTTTCCCTGGATTCAGCTTTAAATTCCGCTGCTGAGCCACACCCTCCCTGCTGCTAAATTCGTGTTTAAGATTTTCCATCATAATATTTGAAATCAATGCTCATCCTTGTTACCATTATCTAAGACACTTTAATACCATTAGTATGTTTTCCAACCTTGTTGAGCTTCTTCCTAATTTAATATCCCTATTTCCTATAGTATTCCAATTTCATATATATCTGTGGCTTACAGAAATTTTCCCAAGTTGTTAGAAACAGACTTGATTTACCACTTCTTTTCCATTTCTGAGTTTATATATCTGCTTTATTATAAATGGTTGTATAATTTCCAATTTAGCGTCATCTGTCTGGGTTATTATCATCCTAGCAATGTCATGGTTTTGATTATTAGGAGGTTGTTGCCAGAGCTTAATCAGCAGTGCATGGTTGACCATATTTTATAAATATATGATCCAACTAATGGCTCTTTGAAATTTATATTGACCTTTTTTTCATTTAGTCATTTCTATCTGGGTAGTGTTATCTTGGGGGAATTTCTGTGCATGAAGTCATATCCTATCCTTACATTTGTTTCTGGTAGAGCATTTGAGGTAAGGTAGAATAACAGAGAGGTTACAGAAACAAAGATGAGTCTAACATCCAAATCTTCTCATTAGAATCATTGTCAATACAGCCCAGAACTGTGTCACATCAGGAGACGTGACAGCCATCGGCGGGGCCTCTCCAGCACACACTGCGCACAGGCCCACCTGCCTCCCCCACGCCGGGCCCAGCACGTTCCTGCGTGTGTCTGCAGCACAGGCTCTGTGGGCGTCTGGCGAGAGAGCCTCAGGTATGCAGGCTCCACTTCATCACGCAGCAGCCCAGGTAATGGAAATCGCTTATTATGAGGCCTGGAGAAAGTGGAGATTAAATGAAGGCACATTGTGACCGGTCATAATTTCTAAACAAATCCTCCTCACTGATTTGGGCCTGACACTTCCAAAGCTACTGCTATTACTGAACATGAGTGTGTGGAAAGACTAAGTGAAGACAAAAGGATGCAATTCTTGAATGCTTTTATTTAAAACTCTCTGTTTCCTTGTGTATGTGGACACTTTTACCCTTTATATAATCTGATTTTGGTAAGTTGCTATTGTGCTCCTCTAGATCTGTTCTCTAAATATTTGGCAAAATAAGAGGTTCTTTTATCTGTGTGTAGTAGTAGGTTTTGTTAGCTCTTAAGGAATTATCTTTTATGAGTCTTTAAGTGTTAGAAGTGGGAAAACCATCTTTCTTTTAAATTTAGCAAATAACATTTATGTGCATATGTGCTCTGCCGCATACTTATACCGTAATAGAAAGACCATGGAAAAGCAAACAGTAAGCTTTTAACACTGTCAGGCAGGAGCTTTTTCCTGTTATCCCCTCCTGAAGAGATGGTAAGTAGAGTGAGAAGCCTCTCTGCGTCTGGGGTTATAAGATTGCCTGGAAAAAAAATCGTCAATCCTTTTCAGGCTCAGAATCGCAGTATAATAAATGTGAATCTAAGCAGTTCCTCAAGTGCTTTCTAAGCAATTCTTCCATCTACCACTGTATACATATCTTTCTTTCATTTAGTAATTACTAATAAGAGCCAATCAGAATGCAGTATATTTGCATATTGAATAATTTTATTCAATGTGGAGTCCAAGGATTGCACAGGCCCATCCAGTAGCCAAGCGATGCAAACAAAATTGATTTTCTGTGCCCCATGGTGAGTTTCTCTCTATGTAGAGGGCAGGTGTTTTTAAGATGGGGATGAGATAAAGCCCACAAGGCTTTGCTGTTGCCAAGCCCTAGGCTTGCTGCTGGAGAAAGCAGATGCCACCCGTGGGGTATTGGAGCCTCTCCGCTCCTGAAAGGAGCTCTATTTTAAGATGGTATTCATGTGAAGTTATTGCATTTACCATGGTGTAAAATGTCAGACTTTCACATCCTTGGGGTAGGAGTGATTAAAGCAGGATTTATGTTTGTAAATACATCTGATTACTAAAGCAAGTAATTAGTGCACATGAAAGAAAGGTCTTGGAGAAGTACAGGATGTGGGCGTGGAGGTATAGCCAGGGCCATGTGCCAGCTCTGTGCTGAGTGACATTAGCCTAGTCAGCATCTCTGAGCCTCAGTGACTTTTTCTGTAAAATGGGAAAACTAAGAGTCAGTGGGCTAATGTGCGCAAAACAGCTCCTGCACAGTAAGTACTAAATAAATGCTGATTAGTGTCATGTTTTTACTTTTAGGCATAAGAATTTTATGACTGAGAATAATTACATGAAGACAACAATATGTAATGTATTAATTATTGTAACTGTCCCACTAACCTGTTTTGAAACTGTTGCCTTGCCATTTTATCTTTTTTCTCATTAAAATGAATAAAAAATCAGAACAATTTGAAACTACTGGTTTGAAAGGAATTCAGGTATTCTTTCCTGATATTGTTTTCAGAATTAAAGAGTATTTTCACAATATTTTAAGATATATAAAATCCAAAAGAATTT
>NDGM011190967.1:0-35598 GCA_002564305.1 Octomys mimax
AGGTCCTGATGGGCATAACCTCTCTCCCAATGAAATTTTCTAGTAGTTTCCAACAAAAGATAATTTTATGACACAATCTAGTAAGTTTTTATCTGGAAGAAAAAGCCTAGATTTCACTCTATATTTTTGCTCTCCTGGGAAGAATAAATATAATGCTAAATTCAAAAAGGAAGTTATAGAAATCTCAAATGTTTCTATATAAGGAAAATATCTTTTTACATTATAACATTTTCTACTAAATCATTATTTTCCAGCCAAGAGTTGAGTTTTATCAAGCTTCTGATGTAGAAAGTTATTTAAGAGGCTATGTCAATATTTGCTTCCATGAGAAGGATTGATTTTATGTTGAGAGATCCATGTTGCCCCAACTTCCTCCTCCTCATCATCATCTACAATAAACAGGTAACATTTCTGATGGTGCCACAAACTGCAAACTGTACCCTTAGCACTTAATATAGTAAAAATCAACTAGCACAAAAGATGAAACCAGTGTTCTATGTCTTCTTTTCTACTTTGACATAAAATGCTTGGAGAAGCCACCCCACTGCCCTCTGTCTCTCCTGCCTGCTGCACTCAGCTGTGAGGCCGTAGACACGCCGGCCTCAGTACCTGGGCCTGGGCACACAGCCCTGGCTTGACCTGCCCTGCCCTGGCTGCCTGCTGTACTCCAACACTTGGAGGTAGCATTCAGAGACCTTTTGTATCTGGTTCAGCCGAGTGCAGCCTGGCACAGCCCCGGCATCCTGGGCAGAGCCTCCAGGCTGAGGTGTGCGGGCTGAAGCGCTCTTGCTGCCTGCTCCTCTTGCCAGTTTCCCGGGAGAATCCGCACCGCTGCGAGGGCATCAGAAAGGCGATGGAAGGGGCTGCGCAGATTCTAGTTCAGAGAGCAAGACCTAGAAGCCAGACAGACCCGCTGGGCCCGACAGGGTGGCCTGGCCCAGAGCTGATGGTCTCCATGGTGACCAAGAGGGGACTGCTTCTCAGGGACCCCGTGACTTGCGCTGCCCTTCCCTTCTGCCGGCTTCGAGTCTGCAAACACACACTGCACTGAGTCAACCTTGGGTCTGTGATGAAAGAAACAGACTTATTACTTGTCCTAGGCACTAGTTTATCTCCCCTTCCCTCAGATAGGAAGCTGTAAACTAAACCTGTCCCCACCTTCCAACTCTTAAATAAATACAATGAAAATAAAATTATCTCCAATCCAAATCATGCTCTTTTGTTTTAGATAAGAGCAAGGTATTTATGGCTGCCACTCACAAATTCAAAAAAAATGCGCTGGCTTCCAGAAACCTAGCCCATGTCTTGTTATTACAAAGCAATTCTAGGAAGTGTCTAAGCGGCCAGTCCAAGCTTATTTGCCTTTTCCTTTCTTTCCCCTTAGTGTCCCCAAACTCTTTGGAGAGTTTTCCTCAATGAGGTAATCTACGTAACGTTTAATGGAGTTCAGTGGTCGTTAGCATCACTTCGAGTATTTCCCGATATTTTATAGGGAAACTTCCTGAAAGTTCTGCAAGTGGTGAATAAAACATTCTGCTTGGCAGCAAGGCTGACTCATGCTGTTCAGAACTATTAGTATATTAAAAATAAGCATTAGAGTTTGGGGAGGAAAACTCGGAGGGTGTAACATTTTTCATGTGGCTACAATGAAGTAAGGGATTTGAAGGCAAAAACAAATCTGGCAAATTATAAGTTAGGGTAGTAATTCAAGGAAGTCATAAAATAGAAGACTTTTATTGCACCATGGAGACAGTTTGGTGCTATTAGTGGATTAAAAGGCATGTGGCACTGTGGGGCTGGAGGAGACGGAGGCTTGAAAGACTTGGTGGGTTAAATATTAACAAAGAAAAGATGTTTACTGACAGTGTCTGCAAACACATTCTAATAAATAAGATCCTCAAACGCTCAAAAATAGAACTGTGCGGAGCCACAAAACCCCACTCTGTTGATCTCACCACCAAGCCCAGCCTCCGCTGGTGATGTGTGACTCCACTGTCATCAGAGTTTATGTGAGTCCCCTGGAGAACATTGCCAGGATACTCAAAAGCTCATAAAAATAGGGGAAAATTGGTGATGATTTTTCACTCGTCCTTAAAGACTGGCTGCATGCACTACAAGCAAGAAAGTGTGGTGGCAATGTGTGGACCTGGGCTTCCAGCAGAGCTGAGCCCAAGTCCGCAAGCGGAACGCTGTAGCTCCTTGGAGCCTCCGACTCTCCCCCGTGGAACTGAGACCTCACGTGCCTCTCGGTGCTCCTTGGAGTTTCTCATGCACGTTAAGCGTCTAAAGCATCCCCCTCAAACGCAGTGCGGTCCTGCCAGTCGGAGGTGGGGCCCTGCTCTGAGTTTCAGCCAGCTCCTGGGTGCTGCCCGACCCGCTGGTACCAGGGCAAACTCTTGAGTGTGAGCCTCAATGCCCGAAGCACTCAAGGCACACGTACCCAGGATGTCCCTCGGGGTCATAACACTGCTTCTTTCCTCAGTGTGAAATCTTTTGAAGTTTAGAAAAAAAAGAGAGAGAGATGAGGTGCTGCCAACCCAAGAAGAAGAGCAGGCAGACACTCAACGAGTGGATGAGGGAGGACCTCAGGAGAGGGGACAGTTGAACCATGAGAGCCAGGCGCTGGGCCTGCAACACACCTCAGTGGAGTTTCTTGACTTATTCAGCTGCCAGCTGGTTATACAGCGGCCCTCCGTTTGATGAAAGAAAGGAAACCAAAGTCTTGACCAGCAGTGCATTATATCAAAAACATCGACGCCTGCTTAACATGTCTTCAAAGTTTGGTTTTGAAATATTCACGTTTCAATACACCAAGAAGAGCTGAGCGAAAATCTTCGCGAATCCTGCTTGCCACCTGTAAATAAACGCTTTGGAAGACTTCACTCAAGAGCCCTGGCAAAGTTTGAAACAAATACTTCACTGCGAGGGCTAGCAAGAAACGTCACCTGGAATTGTCCCTTAAGAAGAATAAGCTGGCCCAAGAACCACTGGACAAGTCCCCGCACTCCAGCACGCTGCAGGTGCTTGTGTCCGCTGCGGTAATGGTTTCGCCAAAGACAGGCAAGACTGCTGAGTGCTGAGTGTGTGACCACTGGCCGGTATATTTTAAAAATTATTTTATTGAGTTATTTTTATCTTATTAATTTCATTAACACATTTTAATACTAAAGCTCAGCAAGCACTGCACAAAACATCCTTTGTAATTTTTATTACATTTTAGTGCACATAGTTTACAGCTGGGGAAGGTTAATTAAAAGAAGAAAGTAAACATTAACTCTGAGTTTTGTGTAGGTACTCAGAATATGCTGAAGGAACATTTTGTATCCAGCTTTAAGAAACTAATAAAATCGTAAAGTACACACAATTTGTTCCCAAAGAACAAAGAGCTAATATCTAAGCGTGCAACACAGCTCAGAGATGAGGGTGATGGCGGTGGATTCACAGGCCATACGCTGGACTGCTTTGGGTTTGTTTTCTAAGATCAAATAAGACATGATTTCCAGAGGGTTTCCTGGTTTCCTTTCTAGAGTTAGAAAATAATACCACTCCGTGAAAAATTGTAACTGTTCTTATAAGAAAAAAAAAATAGGTCTCTAAAACATCTGTAAAGAAACAGTTGTCGTGACAAGACCCCCTTCCCCTGTCTAGCGGCATCTCTTCCCAAAAAGCTGACAAGGCTGGGGAGAAAAGTGAGTGACTCGCATACCTGGGCCCTCACTCTACCTGGGAGGGAAACAATGCTATTCCCATAGTTGTCGTCGTGTTGTGGTAAACCTGACGAAGCTGTAGGTCACATGGGCAGAAATAAACAGCCATCTGCTTCTAGCAGCAGGTGGAGGAGAAAACATACAGCCTCTCCCGCTAATTACCTACAACAGCATCTAACTCTAAATATTTTGCATGTAGAGATTTCCTTTCCATGTTTGTAAATACACATATATGACAAAGAAACACTTATTTTACAGATCTTAATACTTTGTTTGTTCAGCAGTTAGTATTTAGAAGAGGGCCACTGTGACAGCTCTGCAAACAGAAGTTGCCTGCTCGGCTGCGGAAGAGGTGTGGCATACCTTGGCAGGCTTCCTCTGGCTTCGCGGCGTGGCTTGCCCACATTCCACGGAACTGCCTTGGCCCTCCCAAGCCACTGCGGGTGTCCATCGCAATAATTCACCTGTTAAGCAGCAGAGGAGAGGCGAGGGGAGTGATCTGTTCCTTCCTTGAGTCTTGGAAAATGTCAATTTAATGTCAAAATATTTTAATTTTCCCTGGAGGTACCCGTAGCATAGAATCACATCAACAAATACGGATAAATGAAATTCAAAAACCCAGTCAGGAATTCCAGGAGAAGAGCGCGTCCTTCAGGGGCAATCCACCCGCCAGGTGCCCATCACGCTTCTTCGGCCATGCCCCCCGGAGCCCTGGGTGACGCTCTGGTCTGTCGGCCTCAGGGGCCAGGGCCTCCAGGCGGGACCTTCCCCGTGCTCTGCCCCTTCTCCAGTTGACCTGGTAGGAGGTCATGTAGTGGCCAGGGAGGACAGATATGGTTGGAAAACACCAACAGCCAGGCCACTTCAAATACCAGCCTGCTCACCAACTCAGAGTTCCTGTGTTGGTGAGAAAATCGGGTCCTTGGCTAGGAGGTGCCCCAGAGTTGGGGACCCGCAACCAAGCAGCTGGCACTCCAGGCTTGGCACGACCACTGTGCAAAGCCTCAGAGCAATGTGTTGTGTCTCTGGGTGGCAAGATGTTTACTTGGCCCACGGCGCCATCCATTCTGTTTTCAACATACGAAGAATTGCTGTGAATGTTTTACCTTAGAATTTTGTACTAATGATCTACAAGGGGTGATCAAAAATGTGGTAAAATGTTTACATTAAAGAAATGTATTTAAAACACACATTGCCCTCTACCCTCTCAAAACCCTCACTCTGGCTTTGACACACTTACTCCATCACGCCCGCCGCTTTCCGAAGCAGCTCTGGAGGTGCTCTTCCATGGGTGTCTGTACAAGGCCATGGAGGTATGGTGAATGCTGCTGCTGCCCAGGGCCACACTTCGGACAGACCGCTCATCAAAACGTGCCTGCGTCCTCGCCCACCTTTCACCAGTGCCAATGCTGTGCCACTTCCGGTTCTTCACCAAATTCAAGGTGACTACAGAAGGGAAGCATTCTGCATCGCCTCAAAATATCAGGGTGCGCAGGGTAGGACAACTAGAAGCACCTGGGAGAGAGGGCTCCCGGAAGTGCAGCAGAACGTGGCAAGAGTGCGGGGGTCAGAGTGGGGGGCCTCCAGAGGGGCTGGTGGCAATGCGTCCTGTGCCATAATGTATTTTTAAATTTAAACACCGTATGTTTCGGTCACAGCTCAATCTATTTATTCCTTGAACAGATGAATATAATTACTATAAAAATGAGATTTCTAAAGAGAAGTTTACTGATTATGGAAGCAAAAAATAGAGAAATGGGAGCTTAGATTATAGAAATAGGTGAAACATTTGGCAAAAATAGAGAGGACTCCCAGCTAAGTTTATAATTCAAATAAATAAGAACCATATTTCTAGTGTGCGTCTGTCCAAGATGGTATGGGAGATAAAGTAGGACAAAATTTATTTTAGCTTTTTTCATTATTTATCTGAATTTTAAATTGAACTGTTTTAAGTTTTGTTTGGAAACATTAATCAGAATTGATGCAGTCAAAACAGAAAGGTTTTTGCTGAAAATGTCAGGTTGGCTTGAAAGGAACAGGAACAGGGAGGAAGAGAAAACACAACTAAGTTTCCACGTAACGCGGAAGACAGGAGTAATGTCAGCAAGCCCATGACAGACCCTGATAATACACTAAGAAAAAGAAAATATTTCAATAGATGATGATGGAAATATCACATAATAAAACAGAAAAGAAAGACCTGAGAATGGACCACAGGCTCTCACAGGCAGAACAGCTTTCAGAAGAGAAAGACACTCGAAGATCTGATTGATACCTAATTCTAAGTGTAAGTTCTAAGAAAAATTCTAAAAAAAAAAAAAATTCCAAGTTATCTTACAGTGAAGGAAAAAAGTAGATTGTAGACAATTGCAAAAGAACGAATTTCTGACAAACAGTTGGGACACGGCGATCACCCAACATAACCCTCAAGATTTATACAAAGCCACTGGGTTCACTACCAGTAGTTCCAACAATCAGCTTTCAGATACTTATTATTAGCAGGAGAACCTTTATTCACGAATTCATTAATTTATTCAACAAACGTCTCCTAAGCTTCTACAAAATGCTCTCTGCCAGGCATGGATCTTCCTACGTCTGACTTTTAGGTACAAGAGCTCTGGGGCAACCCCCGCAGAGTAAAGGTGCCAGGCACTGCATGCTCACATCTCGGCCTGTGTTGTGTCGTGCAGGACATGGGTGTTTCCATAAACACTGACTAGACCTGTCACCAAGACAATGTGCTGTGCTGGAGGATGGACCGTCTCAGCACTGCATGCTGCTGCATGTTGACCTGCATGTTGTTTATAAAAAATAAGTCTAAAAATAAATCAGATTAATTCAGCATTTCTTTTTAAGCACACTTGACCACTGGATGCCTTTTTTCCTGTTTTCAAGAGTACTAAATGACATCTTCTAGGAATACCCGGTGGCCTGGCAAGAAAATAATAACTTTAAGAAGTTTTTATTTTTATTAAAATAATTTTAATGATTTGTAACAGTTGCTTATAAAGAGAAACAAAGTTTGTTGGCTATAACATTTAACTCTGTGAACAAGGGAAGATGCTCGTCCTTTTTGTCATTTGGGTAAGCATTTTCTTCCTTCATATTTATTGGTTTTGATTTTGCTAAAGCAGCCACAAGAAAACAAGGCAGTGAAGCTACGAAAGTTACTGCCTGAATTTATACCTTCTAGTACTTAGCTGCAGAAGTACTAAGCTGGCTATGGCCCACGTGGGGCTGGAGAAGCCTGGGATTTACGGTCGCCAAGTCGCCCCTGAGAAGCAGAGCGCGTTCCAGAAGAGCCTGCCATAAAGGAGAGCAGCAGCACGGGCGCACTGTGGGGGAGGCGGTTCAGGCAGTAAAGACTCACTAGGTTTTATGGCTCTGGGTTCTACTCATCATTAATACAGTTTATAAAAATTTGCTTATTAAATTTTTTAGGGCAAAAATAACACATCTTCCCGTTTCTTACTGTGATGTTGACATAGGTTTCAAAAAGCTGCAGCTGCAGCCGGGGAAGCCCTCCCCTACTTTATTACAATAGTGTTGTTCTGAAATTTTCAGTTCAGCTATAAACAATCTACTTTATCAACAACATGCTTTTGCACTTTTTGAAATGGTGCTTTGAGGCAGATAAATGAAAATAAGTGTGGCAGAGTGCCAATAAAAATTCTGCAAACTTACCTTCTGTGGAGTACAGACGCAGGCAGTACAACCTTCTATTTATCCCTCTACTGTTGATCCTGAAATCCATTTTCATCCTTACAATAGCTGCTTTACATTGTTGGCTGTTCGCTCTAATCTTGGCTGACACTTCTAGATAGTAATAGCCCGCACACTTTTGATAAATACTAAAGGAGATGGGGGGGCCTGGCATAGCTTTAATGGCTGCATGTGTCTACAGAATAAAGGAACTGGATTCTGAAGTTTAGGACCTAGTGAATGGATTGTCCATTGCCCCAAATTCAGTCACTGCAAGGTAAGCATCCCAGACTCTAAACTGAGGCCTCTTAGCTCTAAAAGATCTCAACGTGAAAGATCAGATAGATTGAATATATATATATATATATATCTCAGGATTCTTCCCAAACTTAGATTTTAAAAGGTCTGCTAAAAGAAATAACATGAAAAACCAAAGTCATTATTTTCCATGTGTGAAAGAAAAGATACTGAAATTGAATTTCTCAGCTTCATATTAGTAGGATTATAAGAACTTCAAATTCCAGTTTAATTTTCTGTAAGTAAATTTTAATTTTATGCATACTAATTAAGGACTTGCTATTTGATATTAGTTTGGAAATACTCAATTACAAAGCCTATCTCCAACCCCAGGACTGCAGCGCTGCAGGACTCTCCGAGGACTCCCTCTCAGTAATTAATAATTTTACTGAGTTTGGGGTCAGGCCACAAATGTCCACCACTCAGCATCCTTCCCAAGCCTAACAAAATTTTATTCATTTTTTGATTGTAATTAAAATGATTTTTAATAAGCTAAGAAAATTAAGATTAAGGCAGTTCATGGTATCAAAAAATAGATTTTAAATGGACACAATGCATGCTTACACCAAAAGAATAAACAGCATCTTATCTGTGTTTGTCTTTATATTATCTAAAACATGAAAAATATTCCTGTCAAAACACTTTATCCATTTAGCAACCTAAGATTTACTGGTCATTCATTTGGTTATAAGACCAGTCCCAAAATTATTTGACATTTTCTGGCGCAGTTACACGCATTTGAAATTAAATATTGTGAAAGGGACGCCTCTAACATATTTGCACATCTCTTTCAGCAAGAGATAAATGCCCTCATCCTAGGGAATTTCTGGAAACTCAAATATTCTTGAGTATTGCTACTACAGTTGTGGTAGGTTCATGTAGCCTCTTTTAATATATATTTTAAACTACAAGTTTAGAAATTAGTATAAAATGTATGGCTCCAACGAATTGCATATTAATGAAGTTGATGTGTCGGCACGTTTTACATCAGGACTCACAAACTGGAAAGTGGAATCATGAAATACTCCTATGCAGAAGAAATGAATGCCGCTGATGAATAATTCTAAACAGCACATTCACAACATTTCAGAAATAAAGTAAATTTGGACGCATTGCTGTGACATCTATGCTCCCGTCATACTCAGCTTCCAAATCAGAACTGGATTAGGGCTGTTCCGCGTTGTTCTTGAATACAAAGAGCAAGTAAAAAAATTCTGGGAACGCACAAATGAGGAACTGAGATTCTCAACTGTCTTGGGAGCAGCATTAATGTTAATTTCAGCTCCCATACACACCAACACATTCCCCAAAGTAAAATGTAGGATGTCTTTATGGCCAACAAACATCAAAGCTGTCTCCAGCCCTCCTGGGTCCTCTCTCCATGACCGCTGACTCTTGGCATTCACCCTGTGCCTGGTCACTACCTCCACCCCACGCACCCTCAAGGCATGTGCCAAGAGCTTCACCACCTCCTTTGTCATTTTCCATAGTGTCTTGTGCAAGTGCCACAGCTGACGAAGTAGCAAGCAGCAGCCAACGCCAAGGAGTCTGCAGACATGTAGCTGCAGGTGCTCGGACAAGGCGAGAAGAGGCGTGCGGCGTGCAATGCAGACCGCTGACCCTGCCACCCGCCTCCTGGTGCACAGGCTGTGCCCAGCCCCTGCCCGACCCCTGTGCAGCTGGCTCCGAGATTCCGCCACTGAGCACGGCCCACTCTGGTTGTCTGAATGGCCTGGCACACACTCAGTCTGGGTAAAACCAGCTCAAGGCCCAGTTGCAGGGTTCCCTTGCAGAGGTGCCCCCAAGCCCAAGGCCTTAAGACCTCTGCTGCTTTGAAAGCTTTGAGGATGGGAGCCGGGGCATCGAGCGTTCTGCAGCGTGGCTTCCACACTCGTGTAAGGGTCATGGCTAGGCGGGCACCGGAGACACAAGCTAGAGCCAAGCTAGATCAATCTCCCAAGAGCGCGTGGCAAGGGGCTTCCCTGAGAGACAGAGGCCCAGTAGACCCTGAAAGACACTGTGACGAGCCCATGAGCCCACTGCCCAGGGCGACATCAGGCACAACAGAGGCAAAGACAAACCATCCTCTATCATCGTTTTATCAAGAAGTTACACTGTATTAAAATCATTCCTTTCAATCATGAGAAAAGCATTATGATGGTGCCTGTGTCAGTCCCCAGGTACAGAGGAAGGAATCAGACTTAGAGAGTGAGCCCTTGCCCGCCCGCCCACCCTGCAGTGAGACACTCGGGCTTTGAGGGTGGGTTCAGGATTCACCCACTTCCATCTTTCTGATATCCAAGCAGTCCATACAGCATGCAGTGGATTCTGGAGGTGTGCTCGGAGGCTCTGCTTCACCAGGAGCTTCCTTGGTGCATTTCTTTTTATCTGAATAACATTCAGTCCTTACAGAGAAACTCTGGGCAGAATGAGATGCTTAGCAGAAATTCAGTGTGGGGACACACGAGAAACGTTCAGAGGGAGTGTGTTCTCTCTCGTAGTTTGGCCATACTGCAAATAACGAGCACTTCAAACATCTGGTGTGTTTATTTAATCTCTTTCCATTTTAGCATCAGATTCTAAAATAGGAATTATCAGTTCCTATTTCTTCGGTGTCACGCTTTTTGACACTGCAAATGATCTGATATCCTGAAAAATACAGCCTGTACATACCCTCAAAGCGGCTGCTTTTCCTAGAAGTTGCAGGCGTCCGGCGCGGTGAGATGCCGTCGTTTCTTTTTAAAAAGTTGAACATTATTACCTTGAAAAACAGGTACTTTGTACAAAGAAAATGTGGATCTGAGTCGTCAAGATGCAGTTCGATTTCTGTGTGAAGTCCATACGGGAAAAAAAAATTGAGGAATAAAAGGGGTGGGTTTCTAGAGTTCTACGTTGACAGGATGCATAAAGCTGGCGGGCAAACTACGTGACGCGAAGTTCACTCCTGGACGACGCGGCTTTGCCCAGCGATGCTGGGAGTCGGCCGAGGGGTCACCCTGCCTCGCTGGCCCTTGCGCACGCCCATTTTGTGTGGCCGGGGGCTCGGGCGTTCATACGAGGGCACCGGAACCCCTGGGCAGAGACTCGCCGTGCACACACCAGATATGGAAAATGCATGAGGAAAAAGATTAGCTGACAAAAAGTTAATTAGAACTGCTCTGATTATGAGGTAGAATTTAACAATCACTTTTAAAAATGCAGCGTGACACAGTGCAGCACTGCAGCTGAATTAATCATGAATGAGGGGAGCGGTGTTTAATTTTTGTGTGCATGAGAAAAACACTCAACAGATTTGACAATTACGGCAGGGGAACAGAACGGTGCCGCGCGGCGCGGTGCGCGGCGGGCTTTCCCAGCGGTGTGTTGGGAGGGAGCGGAGCAGATGCGCTCCGATATTTACAGATGCACAATGTTTGCACGCTCCTCAGCTGCCCACCCTGCCGATCTCGCAGGAAGCCGGCTTCACTCCACAGGCCGCAAAGGAAGCCCCGTGGGCGAGGACTCGGCCCCTGCGTCCTTGGGCCGCCCCAGATGGTGAGGGCGAGAAGGCCAGCCGGTGCCCGGCAGAGTCCCTTCAGGCATTCGGCTCCGGGCACGGTCGTGAGGCCTGCGCGTGCTACAGTGAGGCCAGGCTCTGATGCAGACCCTGCTGCTCCGCAAGCTTAGCGGGGCTTGACGGGGCACGCCACTCGCGGAGGCTGTCCACACGAGGGCCTGGCCGCGGGGAGTCCCCGCTGAGGGCTGGGTGTGGTGCGCGGGAGTAGTTCAGCTAGGGCTGCTCCGTGTGCCGTTTACCCAGCTGGAGCATAACATCCGAGAATTCTTAGTAGATTCTCAGAGCGGTTCCCCCATCCTCATAACCGGCTGTACAAGTCTGTACCCCAAAGTGCCCTGGGAGCTGCACGGGCCTCAGGCACCACCAGCCAACCCTCCCTCCACCCAAAGCGTGCAGTGATTTCCGTCCTCCATAGATGCGCCTGTTCTGGACACTTCTTTTAAATGGAAGCACCTGATGTGATCTTTTGTAACCGGCTTCCTCCACTGAGCGAAATGGTTTCAAGGTTCGCTTCTGTTGCAACACGAGTCAGACCCCGTTCCTCTTTAGGGCTGACTATCTGTCCGCCTGTGCGCACCCGGAGACTCAGCCCGCGCCCAGCGGCACACACTGCTGGTCTCTGCCTTGGGTCACTGGGAATGTGCTGCCAGAACATCCACGAACAAGTTTCAGGTGGACATGTGTTTCCATCTCTCTTGAGAATGTAGGTCAAAGTGGAAAAATTTCATTGTATCTTTCAGGTTTTATCTACTCTTTCAGGTTCGCACACTAGCAAGACAATACAATGCTGGTGAGTCTGATTTACTTCACTTACCAGTACAGTCTCTCTTGGCATCCAT
This sequence comes from Octomys mimax, assembly GCA_002564305.1. NCBI lineage: Eukaryota > Metazoa > Chordata > Mammalia > Rodentia > Octodontidae > Octomys > Octomys mimax. Next base: position 12,102 of record NDGM011190967.1, read on the forward strand.
TTACCCATAAAAGCCGTGATTTTATCTTTTTTATAGCTGAGTAATACTCCATTATGTAAAGACGCTGCATCTTTTGGTCCTCCCCTCATTTGATGGGCATGTGGGTTGTTTCCAAGATTTAGTGAAGACACACTGCACTGCCATAAACACAGGCGTACACAGATCACTGTGACATGTTTCCAGTTCTTCTGGAAAAATACCTAGGAGGGGGCAGCTGGCTTGAACGGGACCTCCAGTCCCAGCTTTCCGAGGGAGCTCCACACTGACACCCAAGTGGTTGTACCAGCCTGAACTCGCACCAGCAGTGGAGGAGAGCGCCTTTTCTCCAGAATGGAACTATTGAGTCAAAGATAACCGTACCTTTAGCTTTTGAGGAAATACCAGTCTGTACATCACAGAATATGAAGTTTTACAGTGAAGGTAGCAGTAAGCGAGGCTCTGCTTTCTCTACAGCCTTCTGAGCACTCATAATTAAAACCATTCTCGTGCAGCTCCGCGGCCCTGGCAGTGTGATCCACCTCGCCCTTGTCAGTCACCACTGGCCATCCTTGCCTGTGTATGTCGGCTGTTTCCTCCTCCTCCTCCTTCTTTTCTTCTTCTTCTCCTCCTCCTCCTCCCTCTTCTCCTCCTGCTTATCCTCCTCCTCCTCCTTCTTTTCTTCTCCTCCTCCTCCTCCTCTTTCTCCTTCTTCTCTTTCTCCTCTTCTTTCTCTTTCTTCTATCTTCTTCGGAGAACTCTCCACTCAATGTTTCCCATTATGTAATTACTACGTGTAATTCATATTTGGTCTTTTTGTTGAGTTGTAAAACTGGGTATATGAACTACATATAAACATCTCCTAGATACAGTTTCTTATCAGGGACTGAATTTCACAAATATTTTCTCCCACTTCCAGGTTGCCTCCTTGACCTTTTGATGGTAACCTTTAACGTACAGGTGTTTCAATGTTTATGACATCAAAGCTACAGTTCTCTCTTTTGTTACTGTACATTTATTTATTTATTTATTTTTATACAGGGAATCAAACTCAGGACCTCGCACTTGCTGGGCAGGAGCTTGTGCCACTGAGCAGTGTTTCCAGCCCTGCTTGTACATTTAATGTCATCTACAAAACTATTGCCAAATTCCAGGTCACAGATATCTACTCCTATGTATTCTTCTCAGAGTTTTATAGCTTTAGTAGTTAAAGTCTTTGACTGCTGTTCTGAGTTTATTTTTATACACTGTCTGAGAGAATGGGTCACATCTATGCGACATGGACACATGTCACTATTCAGTTCTCCCAACACTCACCTGAAAGCGCACGAACGTTTCAGACGTGCCCTCTCCCTTCGTGTCTGCATCTCCTCTAGTTCAGGGGTCTGTGAGCTCACTCCTGGCTTCTGGCTGAGGGAGGACATCAGCGGTGTTCTGGTCTCCAGCGTATGCCCAGCCCGCCCTGACTTGCTTCTCTCCACCTTGTGCACTGTACCAAACCTCCTCCCAGCTCTGAAACTCTCCCAAGTGCAAGCTCTGGACTACAGACCACGGTGTGTCCTATCCAGTCACATTTGTCAGTCACAGGGCACTGGGGACAGGGAACCCATGTTTCAGCTTCCACTCCTGCACCTACCGAGTGACACTCATGAGCGAGCTGAATACATGAAGTTCCGTGCAGGTCCCCTCCGAGTCTTGTCCGGGCCCCCTCCCCGAGCTCCCAGGTCCTTTGCTTCAGTGTGCTGTCACCTGCGTTGTCTCTCTTCTTATCCAGAGCCGAGGGGTCGGGGCCCCAGGATACAGGGTTTACAGGACAAGGAGAACCTGGATTTTTGTATCCCTGCCCAGAGGCAGTCACTTGCTAGCAAGGATCACCCCCATCCAACTGGCCTCTGGACTCAGGCCCTTAAACCTGAGGTAGAGTTGCAGTCACTGTCAGATGTCACTTTGCATAGCAGCACCAGGGAAAAAGCTACAAACGAGATTCTGTGGTTGGTCGGTTTGGATCAGCAAGGTGGGTGATCCCACAACCCCACGGGCAGAATATGGCAGAGGTGAGCACGGCTGCCTGCTCTTCAGCTACAGAGATTGCATGCCTCGCTTCTCGATCAGCGTCTCATGAGAGCATGTCTCCATAGTTCTACAATAATTTCTTCATCATCCATACTTCTGGTCTCGAAGATGTGGTCACCAAGCCTTGGTCTGAGGGACCAACCTTGTATGTCCTTGTCGCTGGTTGTCTGTGGTTTCAGAGAGTGGCATTGAGAGCGGGAGCAGGAACAGCAAGATCTGTCTTCTGCTCAAGACCAGAAGTGGAGCAGAGGAAGTCAAAGATGCCTAAGGTCGCCCTGACTCCACGTTGCCATGGAGATGCCACCAGCCAGGAAGTTCACTGCTCAGGACTTACATGAGTTCAAGTGATTGAAATGTTAGCACAAAAGTTAAAACCCATTTAACACTGTGATGAAACTGACGAATAATCGCAGGCGTTCATTATTCCTGGCCCAAAAGCCCGCCCTGGGCTGCTGATGTAATTCTGACTCCAAGGTAAGAGCTTACCTCGCACAGCTTGGAAATTGGGAAATGCTGGAGATGTCAGCGACAGGAGCCTGCTGACAGAAGGTGGAGTCAGAATTCCAAAGTGTAGTGGCTTCAAGAAAAAGCTTCCGGCTGCTTGTTTGTCTGTCAAAGAATACACAGCAGCGTGGGGGAGTGTGCTGGGAGTGCAAGCCGGCATCAGCGGAGTGCTAATCTGTTCACCAACTGAGAAAGAAATGTGCCTGCAGGTTGTTGTCAAGATGCCCCAGCCTCACGCCACCAAAACCACGATTCCAGCGTGCTGTCTGAACGCCTGTCGCCATGGAGCCCGAAGCGCAGGGAGGGCGACCTCAGGCTTTTTCAGGCTCCTCCTGCTCCTGCAGTACTTGAGAGAAGTCACAGGGAATGCCATGGTCCTAATTTACGGCACAACTCTGCGTAGCATTGCCCATTTGTATGTTCATGCCTTCCCCTGTAGATCTGGCCACATCCACGGAGCTGATCTGTTCCTCTCAAATTGTTCTCTCTCTTCTAGGCGTGTGATTTAGGAACATTTCATCACCAAGTTTATGCCTGTTCTTTTAGTATTTTTTACTTCATTTTGATTGGTCCATCAGCATTATCTGTGTATGTGTGTGCGTGTGCAAATACTTGGGGCCAGGGAGATACTCAGTGGGATAAGTGCTTGCCTGGCAAGGGCAAGGTCCTGAGTTCAATCCCCGGTATCACTATATATACTTGGAAGTCTGAGTATCTTGTGGGGGCTGCATGTGAGAGAGTGTTTATGTGCAAATATGTGTGTGCATGTTCTTTAAAACCAATGGAAATTGCTAAGGGTGTAAAAGCAAATAAATATGAAAAAAATTAATACTGGATACTAACTTTAGATAAAACACAGAATCTACTTTTACATGTAGAACTTACTTTAAAACAGCTGAAGGCAAATTTTTAAAAAAATTGTTTGTAAATTGACAAAGGATTACATTAATAATCATTTATACCTTCATCACCACAACGAAAACTACTATGTTACAAAAAGTTATGTTTTAAAATTGACACATAGAGCTAAAAAAGTCTATGCCTTTCTTCTATCAAAATTTATAAATCTTCTTTCCATTTTCATGGTCATTATTGCAATGTATGCTAATTTGAAGCAAAAGATTGAAATGTTCTGAAAATCTTAGCTATTCTCACATTTGATTTGTTCTTTTTGTTACAATATTTAGATTTTGAAAAATTCAACAGGTTTTTTTAGTAGTGTTGGATAACAAATTTCTAAAAGATTTCCAGAAAACAAAAGTTATATCAAAATGAGAAAAAACAACGAGGCAAACTCCAAACACATTACTTGAAGCACCCACAGAGCTGGCTTCGCAGAGCCTACCAAGTGCCAGCCCAACCTGGGCGAGGAAACATCTCAAGTGGTCTACTTGCTTTGGCTACATGCTGCTAGTTTTACTTTTCACGGAAACATTTTGGCACCAGGGAGAAAAAAAGTAGTACAGATATTACAGGCTGAAAAGATGGAGCGCTTGGTCCACTTAATGGCGTGGATTGTTCATATTCAAAGTACTGTACTTCCCAGAGCTTTTGGGGTAGCACTAAATTTGTAGGAGGGTATAATGGCGTTTTCCTTCTAAGCTAGGTATTCCCTGACATACTGAGACACAAGCTTCCTTTCTGAAACATGTTTCTTTAATAGTGAGACGCTGTCCTTTTTCTTAAGCATAGGTTCTCTTTTCAAAATTAAATGTACGTATATCCACAGAACAGAGGAACGAGAAAAGTATGAGCAATTATTAAGGAAAATAATAACTTTTCAAAATTTAGGAGGCTTCTTTTTAAGTAGACTTTAGGGTGGAGAGAACAAAAGGAATCAAAGGTCTAAGTGACATCAGACCCTTAATAAATAAATGATTCATTTTAAAGCTCTGGAAACAAGAAATGGAGGTGTTACACATGGTTTCATAGGTATTATTTATATGCAGTTATGACAAATGATATTCAACATGTTACAAAGCTACAATAAGAAAACTATACAAGCGCAATTTGTTAAACAGGTGATAATTGCACTTACTTAACAAAATAATTATGTTTTAAATTAAGATAGTGGGCGTGGCCATTGGTTTTGCTTTATATGAAAGGACAACTGCATTGTTTTTTGTTTTACCTGACTTACACTGGTCATTGACAATGAAATAAGCGCCTGTTTAAACATGCCCCTTCGTTGTTCTGCTGTAAAGCCGTCTTGAATTCTTTCACAGATTCATGAATCAAGCAGCATCATGTGGTTATTTGTCACTTTGAGAATTTCAGTTCAACCCCTGGACAGATCACGCTCAACCCGCCATCTTTTGTTTGTGTTGCAACACTCGGCGTCTCTTGACACTTCTGGGAATACCTGTTCCAATGTTTGTCTCTTCCCCTCTCCCATACCCCAGTGTTCACACCTCCATGAATTATCATGTTACAAGTAAACAAATATGTTCGAGCTACCAGTTTGCAAAAGTGGGCAAAACAAGGTTTTTTTACCACTGCTCAACATACACTGTAAACACATCTCATGCATGCTTATTAAGTTTTAATAGAAACATTAGAGCCGAGGCTAAGTCGCTGCGCTGTTGTGCCCCTCACATTTTGTTTGGCAAGTAAAGCTAGAATTGCTTTTTCAAAATGAAAGACATGAATGGATCAAAGCAATGACCAAGAGATTTCACCTCCTTGGGGAAAAAAGACAAAGAAACGAAACCGTGGAGAAAGTAAAATGCTTGTCGATTGATTTTGAGATGACCAGATTCGTCATGATGAGGCATGGTTTCCCGAGGATCTCTGTATGTTGATGTTGATTACTGTATATGTTGTATTTTCTAGACAAGCTGAGGAGGAACCTGTCCTGGGGTCAGAGTCCAGGTGTGGGATCTGCAGATGGGAGTCTCCACTTAAGCTGGACACATACTGGGGAGCGGATGGGAGCGTCCTCCATGGCTGTCATTCAGTAACCTCAGCTGAGCTCGTGGGCTTTGCGTTTTCAGGAAAGAGCATGACCCTTGAGTGCGGGTGGAGCTGTGTGGGCAGTGGACCATCCTCCAGCCAGAACACAGCAGGAAAAGAGTGGTGAGATAACTGGGGCATTTGCTAGTCTACAAGGAAAATCTAACCCTAAAAATACGTTTCCAGGTTTATTTAGGGAAAATTATTCCCACAGAGCCATCGTCATGAGGTGTTGTGGTGTTTGCGGCAAGCAATCTAATTCTATAGTTCAACTCCTGAAGGCCACGGTGAGTAGGCGGCTCAGAGCATTGTGCATGAGGCCGACATGAACTACTGGAGCAAGGGTCGGGAATTATAGTTCCACCTCCGGATCAATTTCAACTTCTTAATCCTTGTTCTAATCCAGGAAAAAGCCCATATAGACACTTTTTAAACTGATACATTTTCACTTCATGTTTAATATATGGCTCATATTATTCTACATTCTCACATATTCTAAATATATGTATTTGGCTTGCTCTGTAATAGCTTGTACCTGCTAACTGGTGTCTAGATATGTCTATGTACATGAAAAAACAGGGGTGAAAGGGTTTCTCAATAGAGCTACCTCTAAAGAGGAGCTACCTATGAGCAGAGCAGCATACAAAGTCTCCATGTGGTGATATCTGTTCCTTAAAGTAAATGAAGTGTTGGAGATAATTATTTATTTATCTATTTATGCATGTATTTATTTATTTGGTACAGAGTCTTGCTAAGCAGCTCAGACTTGTAGTGATCCTCCTGTCTCAGCCTTCCCAGTGCTGGGATGACAGGCGTGCGCCACCATGCCTAGTTTGATGGCCTGCACAGCTAGCCCTGGGTTCCGCGGTAGCACAACATGCGATACCAGGAATCAAATCTGGGTCCTTGCGCCTGCCAGGCAGGTGCTTAGACCACTGAGCTATCTACCCCGCTCATTTTTAAATTTTTAATCTTAATTTTTCTCTAGGGGACATGTCAATAAAAATAATTTACATAGAAGGTGGTGGCATTTTTGTTCCACGTGCGAGGGCACTGGGGTGAAAACCAGCGGTCTGTGGCTGCGAGCACACTCAGCCGGTGGGCACGGGTGTCCCCAAGGGCACTGTGGGTGCAGCTTCGGCTCCCCAGAGGGGACCAGCAGCCCGTGGCCCACTTCCTCCTCTTGTTTTCCTGCAGTGGCGTTTCAAAGCGCTCCAGGCTGCTAAGCTTGTGGAGAATCGGTGACTTGCTAGAGGCAGCCCACATGCTTGGTGAGTGCCTTCATTGTACTGCAGGAATCTTGCACTACTTTAAACACTTTGATCCCAGATAGGTCCTCAGGAGGATGAATTTTCCAGAAGGACTAGCCTGGGCCGTGCCCAGTGCCCCCGCCTGTTGCCTCCCTCCCGAGGCCATCAGCCAATGAGTGCGCAGCGGGAGCACTCAGCGGGCGAGGCCTGACCCCTGCCTGCCCTGCAGCGCGCCAGGTGCAGCCGGAGGAAGGCTATTGCCCGCCACTCGCCCGCGTGGGGAGCCGCTGGCAGTGATGAGTTGGAGGTAACGTGTCCGTTTTCGTGTTTGTTCTGCGTCTCAGGATGTTGTCTAGGAAGAGGTGTCTAGACAGAATGGAAAGGAGCCTGTTCCCTGCGTCTTTTGCTGGTTGAAAAAGAACCTGGTCGTGGTAAGGTGGAAGCTTCTAAGAGGACTGTTTTCTGCATGGGAGAACCTCAAAGTTTTCTGAAATAATTTCTGACACAGGGACCCCTCCTGTGCAATTTGCGTCTCCTTAAACCTTTCGGCACCTCCGTCCTTGCAGTTCTGTTGGTAGCACTCAGAAATATACTGAACACAATGCAAGCAGGTTGGTTCTGATGTTAGAGGCAGCGCGTCCTTGCTGTCTCTGCAGACCGGCCGAGTGGGAGTGCTGAGCCCTGCGGGGTGGAAAACGAAGCCTGCCACAGCCGCAGCCACAGCGCCCGGCGTGCGCCCCGCCGTGCCCTGCACACCTCCGTCCCGGCAGCCCTTGCTCGGTGCAGAACAAAGCGGACCAGCGCTGACTGAGAAGCTAGTGAGCGTGTCACGCAGTCTCTGTGACTTAACCGCGCACTACACCGTTTGCGCATGCGAGGTTGCAAGGACACAGCGAACATGCAGACACCATCGGGGTGACTGCTCGCCTGCGGGTTGTTGCTCAGTGTCGGGCACTGAGCTTGGTCACCTATTTGAGTCTTTAATACGTATGAGAAGCACATCGTTATCATCACAGTCCCATGGACGATCTACCACGCAGACTCACTCGGCTATCAGAACAAGGTTCTTTCCACACATGCAACACATCAGTTTTCTCCTCTCCCTGGGAGCCTCAGGAAGGGCTCCCCATCTAAGAAGGCTCCCTCAGGGCCTGGGCGCTGGGCCGGGCATCAAAATTCATCTCTGTGAATTTACCAACTTGGAATATTTTTATTATCATGTGGTTAGTATTGTATGGTTTACAACTCAGAACTATGTCCCAGAGGTTTCCAGATCTGATATTAAGAATCCCAGATCAAGTAAACTAAATACAGGGTGTGCTGGGCCGCTTTCTTCAGTTTGACTAGCAAATGTACCTGATTCTCTCAAAGCAGGTTCTTGACCAGTGGATGTATTTCACTCGGCTAGCAAAATACTGAAAAGTCAAGCAATCCCACAGAAAAACCCAGACTGGAAGCTCCTTGTAACCTGATCAGCGCATGGCTGGCAAGAGTCCTCACCCCTCGAGCAGGGACCTGTGTGTCTGCCCTGTCCCGACTGTCTGAGGCCGGCCCGCTCCTGGTGCCTCCATTGATGCGCTTGCACAGGTCATCGAGTGAGGAGGGCAATTTCAGGGCTGTGTGTGCACAGCATCTATTTTCTCTATACAGATGTAGGAAATATGTATTCCTCATATATTCTCATGGGTCTGGATGTTTTTCCATATAAATGAAAACCAAGCCATAAACGTAACAGCATGCCTGGCCTCCCGCCCAAGCCCATTACTGGGCTACGCTCCCGAAGCACTCAGCATGCCACCCTTTCCAGCCACACTACCTGAACACCACGCCAAGGGAGTGGGCATTAGGACACCCCACTCCTAGCCTTTTGGGCAAAGTCCCTCCTCCCTCAACAACTTGTTTTATTTATGTATTTAGGACTTTGTCTTGACCCACAGTGGTGTCGTTGATGCAGAAACTACCCACATAGAGATTGACACCAGCACACTGGCACACACACAGCCCCACATGGGTAACAGGAGCTGTGAGCTCCTTGGCTCCTCATGCCCTCCTCAGTCCAGCCTGGGGAGGGCAGCGCCAGGCACGAGGACAGAGAATGGGTCCTGCCCCGTGTGCGTCCCCAGGGGCTGACAGTGCACAGTCTCAGAGCCAGCTGTAAATATTACCGTTCAGGAGACATTCCACCCCATTAGGTGGGAGGAATCCAGAGGAAAGGACCTGTGCATCTCAAACAGGACGCCTCTAGCAGGAGAGCCGGCTGCCTGTCAGAGCAGGCGCTCGGAGCAGGTGTGGGAAGAGCAGCCAGAGGTCCTGGCAGAAACCCGCCTGCCCTGCCTCCCTCTTCTCCTCGGAGCGGTGAGGATGCCTCCTGCAGGCTCTGCCAGCCACGCCCTCCCTGGAGCTGTGGGAGCTCTCAGCTTCCCTTGGACATGGAGGCTTCGCCCCAAGTGCACAGTGCCAAGAACAGATCCTGGGCCACTCCAGCTCCCACCTTCTGAACAGACAGAACCAAAGTCTGGGCTCCATGTACCCCAGGCAGGTTTGCTGTGCATGGCCACGGCCCGCAAGTGCCTCCTCTTCACCCTGGCACCTTGCTCCTATATGTGTTTGCTAGTTTAGCTGCACAAAGAAACACGTTCGGGGAAGAAAAAAAAAGATGGATCCATTTTGCCAGGTTGGCTTTGAACCTATCTTTCACACTAGTGTGAAGCGCGCTGCCAGGATGCGCGGCGTGCAGCTAGAAGCAGCAGACGGAAAAGCGTTTTGAGGGGCTTTTTGATGGTTCTGAAGCTCTGCAGCATTTACACACCAAAGCATGCCTGTCCATCTGTTATATATTTAGGGATACTTAAACTGTGAACATTTGTCTTCTTTACAGACTACAGAAGTATCTGGAGACTGACTGACTTACTAAATAGACGCAGCAAACTGATCAATAACTAGTCTGACATCCCGCACCTCCTGGCCGCCCGCTGCCTCCACCCAGCGCCGGGCCCCCAGTCTGCAGCTCCTGGAGAGAGCCTTACGCAGGGCCAAGAGAATCATACGTAGTGGGGAAAAGAAAAATGCCTCCCCGTGCGTGTGTGTGTGTGTGTGTGTGTGTGTAGACATACAGACATAGAGCACTTGTAAGAAGCTTTATTAAAATGGGACAGGGAGACGATATCTAATGGTGACCTGCAATTAAGCAAAAGGCAGAAGTTCCCATAGCCAGAGACTTTCTGCTTAGAATTTCCTTCCAAACTGCCTAAATATGGTGGGAGGAAAAGCATTTTTTTAATTCCTAAGTTGCTCATGTTTTCTCATTTGCATGGATCTCACCTAGTGGACACCAATGGAAATGAAACAAAATACTTGAAATGTAATGGCTGGGTGGCTGGATGAAGGATAGAGAGATGCAGCTATCGATAGTTTAGGGCTGGCCAAATAGCTCAGCGGATTAAAGTGCCTGCAATCAGGCACAGGGGCCCGGAGTTCAATCCCCAGGCCTGCCATGCTGGCCCTGCCTCCAGGGCGTGCTGAGATGACAACCGAGACTGGGCGTGGTTGGCGCACGCCTGTAATCCCAGCTCTTGGGAGGCTGTAAACAGGCAGATCACTACAAGTCCGAGCTAGTACTGAGACCCTGAACACACTGTAGGCCCTTCCCTAAAATAAAATAAAAAATATTGATAGCGATACTGATAACATGGATGATAGATCGATGATAGATCATAGATAGATGACAGGTAATAGATGACTGCAAGCCGGACACCTCAGAGCTGGCACCTAACTGGGCCCGCCATCCGTAGCATGCAATTCAGCAACTGGCACTCTCTGAAGCCCCTTGCAGCCATCTGTGTTGACTGTGTACCCTTCACCCAGTCTCGGCTCCAGTTGCCCTAAACTGGCAAGTGCAGAGGAAGAGGCCGTGGCAAGCGGAGAGAAGCAGCTATTCATGGCCAGCCAACGGAGTCACTGCTTCCAAAGCTAGATGTGGCTGGAGATGGACGTGTTGACTCTGAGCTTTCTGTGAGCTCCAAACCCCAAAGATTATTTAAGAACTTCCCAGAGCCAACCTCAGAGTTGCATCAGACACCACGCTGCTCCACAGCCTGAGAGTTACAGGGGCCTCATGGAGGAAGGGCGTGGAGTTCACAGACAACAAGCCCACGCTTAGCAAAGTGTGGGCAAAGCAAGCCACACTTTTTCCAGGAAAAAAAAATATATCAAGTTTTGACCTTCAAGGGAAAGTACAATTTCCCACTGTTTTAGTTAGTGTTTGGATTCACCATATTTGGTATTCAGAGGCAAAATAAAATCAATCGATCAATTTAACAATCAATCAGTTGAAACTTGAGGTTTTCCAATGTTTTTACTGGTTTGATCTTAGAGAATCAGGAATGATAAGCAGCTGCATCTTCCCCTAAATCCCACACCAGCGTGCTCCAGTAGAGTCTACGCCCAAGTCCCTGAAGCTGCAGATGTAGCGTCCCCCTCAAACCCCCTGAACAGCGGGGCAGGAAAGCAAGGCAGGCTGGTCCAGGACATGTCAGGAGCTCCAGGGATGCTAATTTCCTTCTTTCTGCCCTTTTTCCTGGAGTTAAACAAAAACATAAAAACCATGACATTTTTTAAATGTGAAACTCTCATAAATTTGAAAGAACATTCTCTGGACCCAAAAATAAAAAAATATCTTCTGACTAAAAATAATGTTTGTGAAACTGATTTGCATTTCAAATTTTGGCAGTACACCTATCAAGGGTGTCTCTGGCGCAGAACGCTGGCAAGAGGTGACACACACTTGAACTAAGGTGGTGGCAGGAGATTGGAGTTGGTGGGAAGAGGCGGAGAGCAGTAGAGCGGGCCTCCGCGCCGTCGACAGACAACTGGGCCTTCCGGGCGCCAGCCCCGCGGAGGCGGCGGATCCAGCGCTTGTCTTACTTTTTAGTTTTTGAAATAAGAAAATGATCCCGACTTCTCCCCGGGTGGGTGTGAGGGCTAGCCGAGCGCCGCGTCCACGCACCTGCAGCCCATGCTCTGGCCATGTGCGTGCTGACCATGCGCATCCCATATGTACCCCTGTCGCTGGAGGCCTGGAGTCTACCATCCTGGCCTCGGTCTAAAAATCCCCCCCAGAGAGTCTCTCCTCAGTAGAGATGGGGCCTTCAGCTCTCGGGAAGAGTGCAGTTTGCAGTTGTCACGACAGGATGGCCACCCGGGAGCTAAGAGTCTGGCGTTGGCTGCAGAATCCCGCCGTAGCCAAGAGCAGGAAACCTGGCGGCACACACAGCGCCCAGAATCGCAGGCCCGAGCTGGCAGCTGCGAGCTCGCTGCCACCTTTGCTTGGAAGACAGCAGACCCAGGAAAGTTGGGTTTCTACTGAAATAGCTTGTCTAAATTTTGTTTTAATTGAGATTCAGTAAAAGACGTATCTCCGTGAGAAACATTTTATGTCACCAAGGCTGTTGGGAACATTACCACTAGGTTATTTAACTCTGTCTAGGTAAAATATCGCCCGACACTTTCTTAGCTTTCCCCATCTGAAAAGGTCCTCCTGACAGAGCACTGTGTGCTTACTGCTTGGTTGCTGTCAATGACTATATTTTCTGTGATTCCTAAAGATCCCACAGTTAAATCTGGTGCCAAGTATATTGTAATTTGTAGAATGCTAATAAATCCGTGGGCGTCTTTCCCACTTTTCCACCATGAATTGCCCATCATTACAGCAATCCAGCAGAAGAAACACTTCATCATCTACAAAGCAGGTGTGAAGGGACACTGGTCACATGGCCAGCACTGCACCGCACAGTCTGCTAGCAAGCCTGTGTGCCCTCCACTGGGGGTCAGCCAGCCCAGGAGGTGTTCATTTGTTTGCTTGCTTATTTTGAGACAGGGTTTCTCTGCATAGTTCAAGCTGGCCTCGAACTCACAGCAGTGCTCCTGCCCCTTCCTCCTGAGTGCTGGGATTAAAGGCATGTACCACCACGCCCAGCTGAGATTTCAATAGAAACTATATCAGATTATTTTAAAAGTAGAGTACATATGATTTATCAGCATAGTTCACATGATAGGTATAGTTTAGCTTAAAGTATTAAATATATATTTATTGGATTCCTGTTATGTAATAGGACAAAGCCATATGGTATTAACGATGACCAGTGTATTCAATTCAATGAATAAATGAAAATGTTAGGGGAGATTACGGAGTCCTTTGATTTTGTGAGGGAAATTTTATACCAGACAAGTGATATGAAATCAGTTAAAGAAATTTTGAAAATAGAAATAATCAAAATAAAGAAATTAATATTAAAATCACTCAAAACCCTGTCTAGCAGGGAGCCTTTATAACTGTCTTTGCTATGTATATGCTCATACTTTTAACTTGCAAATTTATTCCTATACATATTTTCATTTATATTTAGAATTGAATCACGTAATTCACTATATTGTAAATAACATTTCATATCACAGAAGACAGAGGGATAGCACTTTTGATAAGTGTTTAGTATTTCGCTATATACATATACCATCACTAATTAAACCAATCCCATTTTGTTGGCCCTTCAACTGTAGGTAATTTTTAATGATACAGATTCATGGCACTAAAAATTTTCTTAAATATTAGAAAATATATAAGAATATATAGAAATATCAGGGAACCATCAACTCTTGCACTGGAACCAGTGATGTATGAGCCCCTGAAGAGAAAGCAGGAGGTGCTCCTGCCTGCCACGCAGCATGTGAGCCATCGTGGCCTTCTGGGGGGACGCTCAGAAGGCTCCTGGAGCTAGGAACCGCGCTTCCCAGGTTCTCCCAGGGAAGTCAGTGAATCAGGGATTTGCGTTTGTGCAAATCAGCAATGTTGCTGAAAGGTAAGGCCCCATGTAAAGACAGTATTTTTAATCCCTATATTTTTTTCGCAGCACTTGAAAGTTTAAATCGATTACCACATTTATAAAATTACCTTCTATAGAATTCATTTTGTTGTGATGCAATGACTTAACTTTATTTTGCTTCCTAACTGTTACAGACATCTTTTAGCACTTTTAAACAAATAATCCAATTTACCCACAAATGTCAATAACACTGTAACTTTGTAAAAATGTTTCAAGAAGCACATATTTATGTTTCTGTTATTTTCATTCTGAGCCACAGGTTTGCCATCTTTAGTAATGATGACATCGGACAGTTCTCACTATTATACTTTAGTAGTTTTGAAAGCCGTTTATTCGCCTGTCCTCCAGTACAATGAAGCCTGTGCTATGCAGGTCCCACTCCTGGACACAGCGAGAGGACCCGGGCAGAGCACCAGGGTCTGCCCTGAGGAGAGGGGCTGAGCCAGGAGAATGCGGGAACCCAGCACACCAGACAGGCTTCCCGTCTCCGATCGAGACTTAGAACATGTATCACAAGAAAGGTACATCTACTTCCGAGTTTTAAAACCAATTTTACCTGAGTTTTGCTCGGAGTTAAAACAATTTGTGGTCATGTCTAGGAAACATTATATACTTATACTGCAAATGTCTTACAGCCACTTGGAAGGTGTGTTTGATTTAACTGTCTCTCTGAATAGCCTCTTTTCTTTCTTTCTTTCTTTTTTTTTATTTTAGGAAGGGGTCTACAGGGTATTGAGGGTCCCACTATTAGATCGGACTTGAAGTGATCCACCTGTTTACAGCCTCCCAAGAGCTAGGGTTACAGGTGCGTGCCACCACACCCAGTCTCAATTGCCATCTCAGCGCGCCCTGGGGGATGGGCTGGCACGGCTGGCCCGGAGATTGAACCCCCAGCCCTGCACCTGCTTGCAAGCACTTAATCCACTGAGCTATTTGGCTGCCCCTACTTTTACTTTTTTCTTAGATCACTTATTCTGTTCTTCTGCAACTAGCATTTTCCATATCTAGAGTTTTAGATTTAGAATTGGGAAAATGCCTGTCTAGCTGCATTCTATGAAAGCTGCTAAAAGATAAGAGTGGTTTTGTTTCTTGAAGTTCTAAAGATGTTTTCTAAAAGACTGAGTCTAGCAAGTTTTCATAGAGGAGTTCCTTCTTTTTAAAATATATTTTAGTACAGGGTCAACAGGGTTTCACTATGGAGATCAGACTCGTAGTGATCCTCCTGTTTTCAGCCCCCCAAGCACTGGGATCACAGGTGCGCCACCACGCCTGGACTCTATTGCAGGCTGAGCGTGCCCCGAGGGCAGGGCTGTCACAGCACACCAGGAATTAAACCCCAATTCCCCCCGCCCACCTCCTAAGTAGGCGCTTTAATCTGCTGAGCTATCTGGCCAGCCTAGAGACTTTTTTTTTTTGGAGACAAGATCTGGCTATGCATTTCAGGCTGCCCTTGAACTCACTTTGTCCTGAGCTGACCTCGAACTCACATCTTTGTAGTTTTGTTAGTATTCTTGTGGTTACTAATGTGTTTAGGTTTCAAGATAATTCTAACGCTGTTTGCTCTTCTGTGTACCTAAAACTGGCTAAGTGGATTGTGTTCATATCTACCACCTCTTGCTAATGTGCTCTGAAGATCAATTTTATTTCTTTTCTCTCGTAATTGTACTTTCCAATTGAATTTGGAACAGTCTGGCTTTTCCTTCCAAGTTTTTGCTTGTTTGTCTTACTCTTATTTTCCAACTGCCCAGAAAGACTCCATTCATTTTGTTTTCTTTATCTTTGGTTTCTTTTTTAGGAAGCCTATAAAGTAACCATTTTCCTCAAAGAGTAAGTTTTGGCTACTTCTTAACTACTTGGACCTCCAGTATTCTAAGTCATTTCTACATAATCTATTGTAGCTCTGATGCATTTTTCACTCAGGAATAATAAAACATATATACTTGTGTGTATTTATACACACATATTCATGTATACATTTAGACTCAATGTTTATAAAACATTTGTAGATATTTAAATACTTAATATTCAAGCTGGAGGATTTTTATACATCTGCTACTAATTGCCAGTTTTATTTAATTCTAGTTAGACAGTGTATCCTGATGGAATTTATTGAGGTTTTCCATTTTTGCAAATACTCTGTACATACCTGGAAAGAAGTTATGGTTTTCACTTGTTGGGAATCCTGCAGTCGTGTGGTTCACTGCTGTCAGTCCTGGGTGCAGCAAGGGCTGCAGGTGCTCCTGGGAGCCCCACTGGTGCACTCAGTCCTCCCCCACTGCTTCTCTTCTCTCCCCTCTTCCACCTTCGCCTCCCCTCCCATTTTCCTTTCCCTGCCTGCTTCACTTGTGCTCCTGCCGATCTGCTATTAACACGTGATTTAAAATATTCTTCTTCCCTCGGTCCTTGCCCACCTCCTGCTCGCTCTGCCTCCTGAGGTCCTGGATGTAAAACCCCTTGTCACCTTCCTGATGGTGTCTTCCCCCATCACTGCTAAAGAACTCACGTTTTGTTGGTGCTGAGTGGGTAAAAACCTGCCTTAAAGCCACGGCTCTGGAGTACGTAGGTTCTTCTGGGGACGCTGAGTCACCTCCTGGGACCCACGACGCCTGGATACCTTTCAGCTCCATGTGCCCAGGCGACCAGACAGTTAGTTACATGTACTGTGCAGGAGGTCACGGATATCGTGAAGCACTTGACAGTCTTCCAGAGAGTGCAGTTTGGGGAAAGCTCTAACTTTTCGAAAGAAATGCACCGCTGCTCTTCCTAATTGTCCCTGACCCAAAGGCAGATGTGACGGTTTGCAGCTACGGGGAAATGCCCAGAAAGCTGCAGGCCCTGGCACAGTCCATGTGCAGCCCCACATTCTACCCAAACTCCCTATGTCAGGGACAGGCACCCTTATTCTTAAAATAACTGTATTTAGGCTGTTTTGTCTTTTGCAGCTGAATGCTTTCTGACCTGATTCACTATAACTATCTCCTCTGTTGCTTCCTAACTGTCCTGTAGTTTCTCTGCACATATTTTACTGGTCCAGTAGCCTGACATTACTAGTATTTGGGAATTTGTATTGTGTTTATTTTATAGCTGTTAGATAGCTGGAGCCAGAGCCCAGAAGCAGCACCAAATATTGCAGTTAGATAGCAAAGCTAACACCTGTTAAGCACTCCCGCATGCTATGCAGTTTTCCAGGGGCTTTGCAGATATTCACTACTTTTCCATGAAAACCACTGTATACAGCAGCTATTATTATTATTATTATTATTATTATTATTATTATTATTATTTTCTCATTCTCACAGGTAAGGAAGCCCAGGATCAAAGTCACACGCTTAATAGCAAAAGATCTGAGGTCTGGGCCCCTAGTAGTCATCCCACCGACTTCATCTCTAGTGGAGGATTTCAGTTTTCCAGCGTGGCAATGACTTATCACACATGCAGGATCTTGGGGAACGTGACAACAAAGCTCTTCACTTGCTATGACAATCAGCTTATCGAACAGTGATTCACGTGCAGGATGCTCCTGCCGTGGCAGTGCGGTAATGCTGCCAAAAGCTTAATTTCATTCAAAAGATTAATTTCAGCATTTTACCCAAAAGGCTGGCTAAAGGAAGGACACACCATAATTATAACTACTAGATGTCACAAGTGAAAGCAGTCATTTCACATAAAATAAGATTTGACCTGAATCGTTACCCTTTATTGGACTGAAACCAAAACCTCAACTTGTTTGAAGTTCTGACAATGAACTTGGGCTGGCTTCACTCTCTTTTTATGTACCTCTCCACGCCTTGGGTTTTTCTAGGATGGAAAACTGAATGATTAAAGAACTAAAGGATAAATGTCTTTCCAGACCTAGTACAGATAAGAAATAGGGTACATTTAGAAGGAAAATCTACTCTATTTTTAAAGATTATGATTTCTAGTCTAGCCAGGCATAGTGGCACAGGCCTGTAATCTCAGCATTTGGGCGGCAGAGGCAGGACTGCCTGGAAGTAGAGGCCAGCCTGCACTATAGGATGAGTTCAAGGGCAGCCTGCACTGCAAAGTGAGACCCTGTCCCCCCAAAATTATTAGTTCTGATGTTGTTTCTAAATTACAGTTGCCTAAACAGAAGAATCAGGTATTTACATGACTAAGAAAATGAGCTTTTAAATAACAAAATAAAAGTGTGCACTATCTCATTTTAAAAGTGGCAGGACAGTGGTTAGGGCAGAGTCTTTCCAGACCGCACAGGCTTTGGAAAGGCGGTGCAAGCACTCAGCCCTCTCAGTCACGCAGCGTGGGGTGGCAGCACAGTGTGCCAGGGTGGCACAGCTTTCTAGGACTGCTGTCTGGAGACTTTGCCACCAGTGCCAGCATAGAGCGACCAGAGCTCACCTTGTTTCACCACAAGGTTCTCCACAGCACCCCGAGTGCATGCATTGGCCATTCCCACCACGATGGCACGAGGTGCCCACACTGCTCACCTGGGCCATGGGCACCTGGAGCCAGGTGCTGAAGCAGTGTTCCCTGCCTGTCACACTGCACGGGTGGGCCAGGCCATCCCATCAGGCCAGGCCCACGTATGTGCAGTGACCCACACCCACCTCCTCACTGCCAGGAACAACCATTCTCATGCCATGTTTTGGAAAATGATGTATAACTAATTCTGAAAACTAAAGGAATTAGCAAATTAAATATATTCAACATAAAAATCTCTATATCAGCAAGTATAACTGAAATAAAACGTATAGTCCTAAAAAAATTTAGGCAAGCCATCTGTACACATACATGTAAAACTGTAAATATTCATATTTCTAGAATTTTTCTACAAAACACTCATTTTTTATTAAACTTCTTACTTTGAGATCATTGTGGATTCACCTTCCATTGTAAGAAATTGCACAGTGATTCCATAGTTCTTTCTTGAATCAAAGCCAACAGGAACACCTTGCAAAGTTACAGTGAAATATTGCAGCCAGGCCACATGCATGTGCGTGTGCACACACACACACACACACACACACTCACACACACTCACACACATTCAAAATAGAAACCATTCTGTTCACTGCAGGATCCTTCAGGTCCCGCATACAGCCACGCCCACTGCACTCTGAGTTCTCTTTTTCCTTATTCCCAAATGACTCTGCTGTTTCCTACCTCCAGCTTCCGTCAGAGGTATTTCCTAATGTCCTTGAGTTTCCGCAGATGCAAGGTGGCTGGCCAGTTTATAGGATCTGGCACTTTCGTTGTGTTTTTTGGGTCTTGGAGTTGCCTGCTGGATTTTCTTGTATCCAGGGACAGGCAAGGAACAATGGATGCAAACAATGAGAGTGATGTGGGCACCACACAGACCTGAGCGAGAAGAGGTCTTCCTCCCGCTTCTACACCAGCCCATTTTCCATGTGTAACTTCTGGTACCAACAAATTTGGTCATGTGTAAGTGTGAAGCATTGTTTTTGACTTTGCATTCCAAGATCTTACATTAATAATCTTTCACTGTAATAACTGGTATCTGCGCAATGAATTGTCTTTTGGGAAATTAGGATGCATGACCAATTGCATGGAGGGCCAAATAGCTCATATCCCCAGAGACAAGGAGCTTGGATGACTGAAGAGTTCTCAGAAGTCTAGGGCCTCAGGTGGGATGTGCGCACACCCACACAGAGCACACTGGGAGAAAACCACAAGTGTCTATCGGTGTGCGTCGGGCTGTGAGTGCTTCATTAACTTACACTTCACTGCCTTTCCTGATACTTGTGTGGCGTGCGTTACCCTATAATAGAAAAAGCTTTTAGGCAGGAATACAGTGAGCAACATGCTCTTCTCCCCCAACCAATGTCTAGTTTTTGAGAGAAAATACACCAGCGCACAGAGTTCTACATTCAGCATGTCGTGCTGTCACGTGCTTGTGTTCCAGCATCCCGACCTCGCTGTCTAAAAACTACTCTGAAAGTATCCACCAGGTATGAGTGGGGATTTTATTTGTGTTTCCAAAGCAAGACTACTGCTGATTTTATTAATAAGCTAGTTAAGCTTAATTATCTTGCTTCTCAAAAGTTATTTTCTACATTTTGTAAAATGTTCCTTCCAAAAGCTTTTAAGGAGTTAAATTTCACTGAAATTCCACACAAGATAAAAGGTTGCACTACACACAAACCAGCTCTTCACAAGAAGATGGACTCACCCTGAATTTGTTTATATTCAAGAAGAACTAGCCATCCAGTTCCCTCGTCTTCATACCTCTTGGACCCACTCGATTTTATACTCTTTTTCCTCCCAGTTTCTTCTGTTTAGCTGTTGGCTTTTTGCCTTACACTATTGGAAAAAAAGTTTTTTAAACAGTAAGTGCTATTTTCTCTCTCACTCCCCTCTTCCGACTCTGAAGCTTGGAAGCATGTCTGGCCTTTGGTGTTCAGAAAACAGCTAAAGTACCTCCTGGCCGACGAAAGCGTGCCCTGCATCATCCGAGGGCACTCACAGAGCCCAGCCGGGGACAGTGCTGCGGTGGTACATGACACACCGTGCCCGCCAGGAGGCGCCAGGCGAGCCGGGCATCCAGCCTGACCAGTGCCGGAGCTCGCTGCGCCCCTCAGCACACCCACCCTCAGGAGGCTGCAGCTCTGGGCCGCACAGTCCCCACATCCAGCCTGCAGGGGCAGCCTGGGCCGCCTGCCGCCTCCGGCCCCTGCCAGCAGCGTCTGAACAGCTGCACAACGCCGCGGGGACAGGGAGCGCTTCCTCCTCTCCTCAGAGGCAGGCGGTTTAGTGCTTCGATTTTGGCCGTGGAGCGCCAAGCCAGCCATCTGAGATGCACGCAGCCAGCTCTTTGTTTAGATCTCTGAGTTGGCGCGCAGCAAGTTTGCTGATGTGCTGCTAGCTCTTCTTTTCGCCTTGATGTTTCCATATCGATGTCGGCGGGTTCACCAAGAGGAACAAAAGTCGCTTTTCTTTTACCTTACTTCAGCTGCTAGCAAGTAGTGGCCAGGACCTGGGGTCCAGGACTTGATAGGCACATCTCGTCTAAGCCTCGCCCAACAAGTACTCTGTGAATGAAGCAAACAGAAGAGCGCCCGCTAGGCGGCGTTCACCCGGCCGCCGAAGCAAGCAGAGGTGCAATCAGGCCTCGCCAGAGACTGTCAAAAACAATTCTTAACACCCTCTTAGAATTGCAGGAGTAGTCATTCATAAAAAGAACAAGAACATTATGAGTTACATCATTTACAGTGCTGCTACATTGTGCATTTGCTCAACCTTCCTGTACTTCCGGAAGAAATTTTTCAAAGGTACCAGTGATGGACAGCGAAGTGAGTATAGTGTAAAATTCAAAGTCATTTGCTTCAGAATCACACGTAAACAGTATGACCCAAATTGCTCAAGGTATCCAGTGGCCCATGTGCGTCCCTGTCCGGGAGCCCCTGCCTGATTCCCGGGCCCCTGGCGTCATCCTGTGTGATGGGGGCCTGTAGCCACACTGGCAGCTACCTCATTTAAAATTCTGCAGAGTTAACTTAGGAAGCCCGAGAATATAACGAAAGGAGAAGTGTGTGTGCGTGTGTGTGTGTGTGCGCGCGCTCATGTGGTGGCATCTATTAAACATGTCTTCTCATTCAGAGGTGCCCGTCACACAGGGATATGTGGGCTAATTTCCATACTTTTGTTTACTTGTTGAGCTAACTATTAAGTGACATAATACTTGCCTGTAATGTAGCACTCTGTATTATGAATGACATAATTATCATAATTCTCAGTTTTAAAAGCCCTCCGTCTGAGAGCTTTTTTTTTTCCTTTGTGAAAATTAAAATAGTTCCTTCCCTACGAGCTCTATTGGGATGACTGACAATTGATGAAAACATACCAAGCTCCCACAAATAATTTTAATTTCCATCCAAAATAAAAATGTGTTAATTCCTCATGCCTATAACAAAAATATTTTCATAATGATACTGTTTACACAGATTTAATCAGTTGTGTCACTGGGGTACAGCAAAAGCAGCAATGTGACCTGCTGAGAGTCAGCACCAGATTGCGATTTACAATCGAGGCAGCAAGAGTCACTGAAGTGCATAGCTCTCGCCCCAATTACCAATTAATCAGACCCAAAGAGGTCTCCATAAAAGGCACCGCGATCAGCTGCGCATACATAAATTTAAAGGCTGCCTCTCTTTTTAAGGTGACCAAGGAAGCAGGTCCTTCCGCAGCCCTGATCGTGGGCACAGCCTCATGGATCCGGACCAGCTGCACTTCCTTCACTCCTGCTTCCTCTTGAAACCTTCTGAATGCACGATGTCACACTATGGCAGCAAACCAGCGTCCTTACGACGCCAGCGTGCAGGTTCCTGTGCAGAAACACGTGCCAGGCTGCTTCCTCGGGCCTCTGTGTCTGCACAAGTCCTCCCCTGCGCCTGGCACCTGTAGAACATGCGGGAGTGGACCAGGTAACTGCACCACAGGAGCTCGCTGGGAGTGGTGGGGAGCAGCAGTCAGTGTACGCAGCTCACTTCAACTTCTCCCCCACTTCATCAAGCGGAAAATGCTTTCGATCCCCTTCATGTGGGGATGAGCTAACAGAAGCCTTATGCACTATCCTGCTTTGACAACAGAAGATTCCAAATGAGTAGTCTAAAGGAAAACACACACTGCCAATTTTGTTTTCACCACATCTAAAATAATGAATTTGATTCTCTTCTTTCTTTCTTTCTTTCTTTCCTGAATACCTCCTCTGTGCACAGGGTTCCCTTAAATGCAGCGATGGACCAGGACAAGACCTGCAAGAGGAAGGAGTGAAATGAGAACCAGGCTGCCGACTTTGGGTTCCTGGTGCCCAGCCTGGGCATGCGGGAACTGGGGGACCTGCGCTGGGCTGCTCGGGTTAACCACCCTGCTCTGCCCAACCCCAGCACAGAGCAGAGCGCAAGGCGGGCACGTTAGCACCCGCATGTGAGCACCAGGAACAAGTGCCTGCAGAAGGGGCAGCTGTCTTACCAGAGACTGCAGGAATTCGAGTTATCCCCTCTGCTTCTCAGGGACTTTTGTCCACTGTCCAGAAGTAGAGTTTCACCAGCTTGGGCAGAGAAAAGTGCAATGAGTGGAGTTTCATGTTCACTGAGGATTCTATCACACAATCAGAGCTGTGGCAAAGCAGGTATAGGTTACGATTCAGCAGCTGTATGTCTCTTTTAGGATTCAAGTCAGTTTACTTATGCTCCGGGTCCTAAGTGCACGCTGCACACCGAGCAGGATTCCTGGTGCTCCTGGCGCGGTGTTCGCAGTCCCTGCTGCCCTCCACGACTGCGTTGGCAGCCGGGCCTCTCCCTCCTCTAGCTAGGTGACTGTTACCACTCCAACAGTGCCTACTGACGGCAAAGCTGTCCTTTAGGAATCACATTCCATGATGCGCACCATTTTCTATTGAAATACTAGCGGTTGTGTTTCTTGGCGGCGCACATGGAGGTATGTGTAATCCAGGCCCAATCAGCCATTGCTGCAGGCAGCAATGCTTTCTTTTCTGCGTGATCTCTGCAGGCAGCAGTTGAGGAGGATGGTGGCGGCTGACATCCAGCAGCAAGTTCTCGTGCTGTGAGTAGGGGCCTGTGCCGAGCAAGGTCTTGGCGTCACATACGCACCCTTATTGTACCACCACAGCTCCGAGGGTTGGCGTCACCCGGTGTTCATGTGCGAGAACTCGAAGTCAGTGAGCTCAGCCAGCACCCCAACCCCACTCTGACTCTCCAGGTGCAGGTGAGAAATCCATGCTCATTTTTACCCCCACACTCGCTGCAGCCAAAGCAGCACCAGCACCGGGGGCCAGGTGTCCGCAGTGCCCCGCTGGCTGCGCTCACCTGGAGGCCAGTGCACCAGGGCCTGGAGGGGCCTAGGGAT
>NDGM011190974.1:6039-16762 GCA_002564305.1 Octomys mimax
GGGGGACTTCTAGAATTTGAGACTAACTCATGATCCACTGGGATTATGGGTATGAGTACTACCCCCAGCCTGGGGGCAGACAGCCTGGATGTAACATAAGAGACAGAGAGACAGACTTCCTTCTGTTGCCATTTGTTGCTGCTACTCCTCCATTTTGCTCTCTGCTCTTTGCCACCTCCATGACAGGTTGCGCTCTGCCATGTGCCAGTCTGCCTTGGAGCCAGCTGAGTATGGACTGAAACCTCCAGTAACTGTGAGATAAATAAACCTTTCCCCCTTCATTTTGGGTGTTGGGGATTTATCCCAGCAACAAGAGAAGAGTAACTGAGACTCTCACTTACCTGGAAATCACTGCTGCCTGGCATCTGCAGAACACCAGGGATGGTGACCCAGCTCAGCGACCCACTCAGCCCAAGTGGGACAGTGTGCTGTCCCCTCACATGAGCTGTCCCCAAGAATTCCTCCCATCTCTCTGCTGTCCCCTCCATGCCCTACCTCCCAGGATCCCTTCCCTGCACAGTTCCAATTTTCCTTCTGGGTTGAAAACCCCCATATCTTACACCCACCTGGCCTCATGCAAAGACCTCCACCTCCCCTTTCATCTCCGGGCACCCATCAGCATTTGTCATTTTAGGGGGACCTTGCAGGCTCCTCCTTGTCACTGATTATCTGCGCTCCCCCGGACCCATCCCTCCACCCTTCAGTCCCAGGGGGTGGGGCTTGGGCTGGGTCCTCTGGGAGGCAGCTGGGTATAGATGAGATTATAGGTAGGGCCCTGAAAGAGCCTTGAAGATGTGTCCTTGAAGATGGAAGGACACACAAGGAGACAAGTAGGAAGCAGAACTAGACCTGGCAGTGCCCTGATCTAAGAACCCTGTACCCCACAACTATCAGAGCCAAGCGTCTCACTGAAGGCACCCAGGCTGTGGTATTTGCTGTCACATCCTAAGCTAAGACATCGACTGTGTCAGCAAAGGACCCTGTCTGCCCACCTGCTCATCCTACTTCTGTCTCCTTGTCCCAGTGATACTGCCACTGCCCCTCTACCCAGGCACAGACGGCAGGCTCTCTACCCCTGTGCTAACTTGGATTCTCCCCTCTTGATGTTTGCTTCACAATTTCTCCTGGGTTGGTTCTTTCTTTTCCATCCCTGCCCCATGACCTGGTTCTGGCCATTTCCATCCACAGTGGAAGAACTGCAATAGTCTACCTGGCCTCCGTACTGTAATCTCCCCTTATCCAAACCTCCTCCACACAAACCAACGCAATACTGCCCAAACCATATGCCTCCTGCCTCAACCTGCTGTGGCTCCATGGTACCCCTGGATGAGGTCCCTTCCTGACTACAGTATCTGGGCTCCTACCCTGTGCTGGTTCCAGCTCACACTGCAAACTCTGCTCTAGCCCTCTCTGTTGTTCGCCCAGGTTGGCTGCAGGAGCATTCTGTCCCCTGGCCTGGAGTAGCCACATTGCTCTTCCCTTTCTGTCTGAGTTCCAACAGGCCTTCCACATAGTCCCAAGTCCAGCTAGATCTTCAGGTCTCTCCAGACTGTCCCAAGCAACCAGGTACAGGCTGCCCCCGGTCCTGCCCAGACCTGTAACACCAGGTCTGGTAGTTAGCATCTCTGTGCACTAGCAAAAAGCTCTACCAGGGACAGGCCAGCAACACTTCCTTGGTCAGCTTGGAGTAAACCCTGAGCCTGGTGGTAATCGGGAAGACAGTTTTCCCTTGACACTGGCATATAGGTGATTGGCAACAACCCAGCCATGACCCTGGCCAGGTTCCCTTCATGCTTGAGACTTCACACACCATGAGGACATTGCTGGAGCAAGGGGCAACTCTTGAATGTCTTATGGCCATGATGACAGACCAGGCTCCCCAGCCGAGCATCCTGTTTGGGCCCAGGAGCACACAGTAGGGCTTAATCCCTGCTAACCAGTCTGCCATGAATGCCCTAGATGGGTCAGGGAGGCTGGTATGAAGCAGGCCCTCTCTACTTTAATGCCCTTATCAGAGAGCCCTCAAAATGGGGGTCACAGCCCAGGCTCAGCTCCAGCATGAAGCACCTATGTCACTGACATCAAATAAATCATTATTAGAATCTCATGATGCAGGTAGTTTCATTGCCATTTAAAGACTGGGAAACTGAGTTTCAGAGAATGGGCACTGCTGACAAAAGGCAGAGTTGGCACAGTGGATGCCCATTGCCTCTCCCTTGGCCCACAGCAAGGCTCCTGCCCTCTAACTACTCCCTCAGTTCCTGGGGCAATGCATGATGGCCTTGTATGAGATGCCCTCTCCTCTATGAGGCACCAGAGGTGGAGCCTGGCCCAAGCTGAGCCAATCAGAGGCTGTCCCTCAGCCCCCTCCCACCCCACCCCCAAGAGCAAGTGAGCCCTTCTGGCAGATCTGGAGATGGTACTGGGAGGGATAGGCAAAGGGAGAGGCAGGAAATGAAGAGGAGAAGGAGGGAGGGGGCAAGGGGAGGGGAGGGGGGGAGAGAGAGAGAGAAAGGGAGGAGAGAGGGAGAGAACCTGAGAACTGTGGAACTCACAGCTCTGTGGAGCCAGCTGCTGAGCAACACCCTCTGCCAGACCTCCCCTAGTGCCTCCTTGGGTTCATGCTACCTCTGAGCACTTCTGTTTTTCTGGGAGGATGCTAAGCAACCAAGTCTGAAGCGGGGCTGAGGCAGAGAGCACACTCCAGGAGACACATGCGAGGGGAAATGAATCCAGGGAGGGGGAGACACGGGGGCCACCCAGAGGGCTCCTCCTATGGCAACAGGGGGACCCAAGTGGGGTCAGGGAGCATGTGGGGGGCCTTGTGCCAGGCTCTGGTGGGGACACAGCCCAGCATACAGGAGAAGAATCTCACTGGGCAGCTTGAGAATCCCACTTCACCCAGGCCTCACCTCACTCCTCCAGCTACAGACTTCTGCGTGAAACTGGCTGTCCCCCCATTTCCCACCGCTGAGTCACACTTCCTACCAATGCCCTCTAATCCCTAGTCAGATGTTCCTCCCTGGACTGGAAAGCACTGGAGAAGAACTCCTATCTGATTTGGTTTTGCAACCCTGAAGACCCCGGCCCAGTCTCCAGCCTGAAATAAGAAAGTCTTAAAGGATATTTGTGAAAGGGGGCCACCTGGGGAGCCCAGCAGCAGCCCCTACTCTGCCATAGTGACTCTAGGTGGGGCTGTGTTTCTCCAGCCAGGGCTTTGAAGAGGGGCTCCCTAGAGGGGTGGAGATGGGGCTGTCCTCAGAGGCCCTTGACACCACCAGAGCTCTAGGGCACGGGCCCCTTCAGGAGAATCTTGCCTTTGCTCATCTAGTTTTGCTTTTGCTTCCTGTACAAGTTGGTGCCAGACACAGGGCTGAGAGCCAGATTAGCAATGAAAGCTGTCAGAAAATATCTCCCCTCCAGAAAAAGCAAAGGAAAACAACATCTTGGTGGGGTTTTCCAGGGGAAAAAAAAAAAGTGAAATAGTCTCTTTTGCCTTCTATGTGTTGCCCAAAAATGGCAGTTTTGCAGAGAAAAAACACATTTTTTCCGGAGCAAAGCCATTTGTAGTGCAAAAGACAAACGTGCGCACTGAGCACAAAGACACTGGCTGGCCTGAGGCACGACTACGCAAGCTATTTTCACGGGAGTTTGGACTGGGCAGGAAAGGACTGGGAGGAGGGAAAAGAAAATCTTTGTTTTGTGTATATAGAAAAAAAACATTGGCTTGGATTGGATTCAAACCTAAGGTCTGATAGGAGCAGGCCTGTCAGACATAAGCCGCCTAAGGGCATGGAAGTCTGGGGGCAGTGCCCTACCTGCACTCCTAGGAAGCGACAGGCACAGTCACAGCCCCTGCCTGCTCCAGGGCCTGCTCAAGCACCCCTCCATCTTGCCTCCTGCCCTCGGGGCTCCCCTCACCATGCTCTGGAGAAGCCTGAGGGAGGCAGAGGCCAAGGAAGCGTCAGCACAAACCCTGGCCCCCACTGAGCCCTGAGGAGTAGAGGTGGCTTCGCTGGTGACAGAGATGGTGAGGGTGGTGATGACCAGCAAGGCGAAGATGGCGGTGGTAATGGTGGGGATGGCAGGGATGGGGATGATAATGATGATGAAGAAAATGACCATGATGACAGTGATGGTGATGGTGGTGAGGGTGACAGTGGTGGCCCTTGAGAGTTCCAATGACAGGGATCATGAGGTGGTAATGAAGGAAACTGATGATGGTGATGCTGATGACCAGCAGTGATCGCGATGATCGTCGCATGATGTGGTGGGAACGATGGTTATCGATAGTGGTGGTGAAGAAAAGGATGAGGACAGGAGGGAAGGTGAGGAGGAGGAGGAGGAGGGCAATCCCAGTGGTACGCATGGTGAGGACCAGCGAGGTTTATGATGAGGACCAAGATGGTGACAGCCCTGATGGTCATGATAGCAGTGAAGGTAATGATGATGGTAATGACACCCGCCTCACTCGCGGTTCCACTGTCTGTGCCTTCTTCTCCCTTTCCAGCTGGGCAGGCCTCCGAAGTGCCTGGGCCTGTACCATTTACAGCATAGTGTGAGCGCCACCTGCACCCTCCTGGGTGGCTGTGAACTAGGCAGACATCCAGACCTTTAGGTAACAACCTCTCGGGGTCGAGAAAGAAAACTCCGTGCGGGCCAAGCTCTCACTGCGCAAATGC
Organism: Octomys mimax; assembly: GCA_002564305.1. NCBI lineage: Eukaryota > Metazoa > Chordata > Mammalia > Rodentia > Octodontidae > Octomys > Octomys mimax. The sequence continues at coordinate 10,722 of NDGM011190974.1, forward strand.
AGACACGGCCTGGCCGACCAGCTGGGGGTGGCGGGGATGACAGCAGAGCCAGGACTTGCTTCAGTCCCAAGAGCAGTCCCTTGTCTTCCCAGCAAGGCTGGTCCTCTATTCAACAGTGACAGTGTAAGAGTGCAGCCCAGGGCCAGGAACAAATCAGACAAAAGGGGTGGGAAGTTGCTGGCTCTCAGAAGGCACCCCCAGGTGGGTATGGAAGGGTGCCCAGAAAGTGCGGGTGCCAATGAGAAGGGGATGGGGGCTCAGTGGAAAAGTGTGCATGGGGGAGGAAGCAGAAGGCAGGGAAGAAAGACCTCAAAGACCCAGGACGTGGCCCAGGAGAGACAGAGGGGAGGCGCAGCTTTGCAACACAAGCAGACTGTGGCCAAAGTAGAAAGGCCCCGGAGTAGACAGAGCTGTAGGTAAGGCACAGGCGAGAGGCGCAGGCCATTTCTGGGGAACAGGAAGATGTTCGGTCTGGTGCACCGAGTGATGCAGGCCCCACAAAGCCCAGGGCTAGGGCCAGCGAGCTCTGGCGCATACGGAGCTGAGAGGTGGCTTCTGCCTCTTGGCAACAGAGCAGGGGATGCTGATGTGAGCCTGAAGATGGTCAGACTTGCTGCAGCTTTAGCTGTGTCCTCCAACTCAGGGCCCTAAAGGGGGCACGTGACTGTTGGGCCCCCATGGGACAGCTGCAAGTTCAGAAGGCCCATGCACATCCCATCCCCCTCCAGCCTCACCATGGCCAGGCCCTGGGCTCTGTCCCAACACTGCATCCCCATCTCCATCCACATGCAGCCAGCCTTGCCCCACCCTTCACATGATGGAAAAACAGGTGATGCCAGCCCCAAGAGGCCACGCCCCTCAAGAGAGGGGGAGGGACCACCAAGGCTGAGTTTCACCCTCACGCACATGTCAAGATCCTGAGACCACAGTTAGTTAGGCATTTTGTCACAGTAAGGAAAAGCTGACAAATGCAGGCCACTGACAGATTCTCTCAATTTCCTCTTCTATAAAATGAGAATGCTGATACTTACCTTAAGGGGCACTGGGCCTCAAAGACAAATGATGACCAACAGCCAGCCTGGTGTGCAGCGTGGCTGCCAGCTTCCTGGTGGCTGCTCTGATGATGATGTAGCACCCCATTTCCAGATCACACCATCAGGATCGTGGCCAGCAGCAGCAGCAGCAGCATCGAGCCACCTTCCACTTTGCAGTCTCTTGGGCCCTCACGAGCCAGGCAGTGGCTGGAGACCGCAATGCCAAGAGCAGCCCAGGAGAGAGAGGAGAAGGACCACAGCTGCCCCAGATAGGCTCATCTGGTGCTCAAGGGAAAAGCAAGGGCTCAGTGGCTCAATACAAAGTCAGCAAGAGCTGCAAGGCAGCTTGGGAAAGGCCCAGGGCCCAAGAGCAAGTTCCAAGCCTGCACATCTTGGGCTCTTCTGGTGGTACTCCATTCTGCCCGAAGACAGCAAAAAAGGATTTATGTATAGACTGGAAGGGAACCTTCCATAGCAGGCAGCGAAGGTTGTTTACAAGACACAGTCCAACCAGCATACCAGCATCCCTTGGGGGAAATGGGCTAGCTGGGGCTGCAGGTGGAAACACTGGGGCAGGGAGGTCAGTGGTTTTCCTGAAATGTCACCTCTTATATCACGAAAAGACAAGTCTGATTCAATTTCTATTGCTCATGAAAGCATGCATGCCTGTGTGTACACATGTCTATCTTGACAACATAAGAAATCTGAGCAGAAGCTACTTGCATAAGTGAAAAGTAACCCATAGAAGTCCCTTCTTAGCCAGGTGTGGGGGTGCACACCTGTAATCACGGCACTCAGGAAGCTGAGGCAGGTGGGCTGCTATGAGTTTGAGGCCCACTTGGGCTACACAATGAGTTCAAGGTCAGCCTGGCATAGATATTGAGACCTCAGTGGGTCAAGGAAGAACTGGGCCCTGTCTGGGATTGGATGTGTTAAAAGAAAGGAGAACCTTACTGGTCTAGAAAGTTCCAAGCTCTTGAACTGGAATGTTGCTACCTGTCACATCAGCCCCACCCCCGACCTCCTAAGTCAGATCCTCTGTGGTCAGAACCTAGGTATAGGCACTTTAGCCAGACTAAAATTTGAGAAACACTGTTTTCAAGATTTGGGGGCTCTCTGGGGGGTTTCACAGGAGCTTGAGGCAAATTTCGTTAAGTTAAGGTAACCAAGTCTTTAATACGCTGTTATAAAACTTCTAGGCCTTCACACTCTAGGTTATGTGCATAATTTTGACACTGTGGAGGCCAGCTTGGGCCACCGGCTACAATCCTATTGTTAAGTGCAGAACTCCTGGAACACAGCTGTGTCTGGACAGGGCCTTCCGGGAACAGGTGCCCCCTGCTCTGAAGGGTGCCGGAGCAGCCCTTTGCACACAGGGAATGTCGTGTGTAACCTGCAGGCCCAAGGTAGCCTCTGCGTGTCCTGGGATCCCACTCACACCTCCACCTCTGCCAGTTGCTGGATCTGTTGGCCCCTGAGGAGGGGCTCAGGAACCCCAAGTTGATTTGTTAGCAAAGTCTTTGCCATTAACAACAACTACTGCGTATTTAAGTTAATCAGCACATTAATGCTGTGTTCCACCCAGGCAAGAAGGAAGTGGTAGGCTGCTGAGACTGATGAAAGAGACAAACTATGAGCTACAACCTAGAACTTCGTGCATCCGTCAGTGGGCCCATTTTTCTCATTTGCCAATTGAACAACATGTGAGTATTCTGAGCTTTAGCACACACGATCTTCCCCCCGAAACACCTTACCTGAATCTGTGCTGTTCTGTGGGACTTTGTGGAGGACTGAATTTGAAGAAACATGCTTCTGCCTTCCACATGTTGGGAAATTGCTACTTCAAGCCTCTTCTTTTAGGGGCTCAGCATCTGAAGCCCTGAGATCACGTCATTTGCCCTGGATCACAAGATTTTGCTGAGCATAATTAACCAGAGAGCAGGGAGACCTTTGTCCTGTGCAGGGACGTTAATAAATTGGGGAAGAAGGGAAGAGAATATTTGGGGGACTTGGGAAAGTAATTTTAGTCATTTAAGTGGCTCTCACTCTTAGTTCAGCGTGTGGAGAAATAACTGGCTCTATTCAGCGGAGTTGTGGCAGCTCTGTAGGCTGCCAGCCACCTGGCTGTGTATGTGTATTTGTTCCCAGAAAGTCCCTGCCAGCTCCCAGGGCATGACACCACTCCAGCGCCAGGGAGAAAGCCCTTCGAGCCCTGCCACCTGGAGCGCAGGTCCCTGGCCACGTGATCACTCAGCAGAACCCAGGCCCAGTAAGAGCAAGCGGGAGCTGGGGGCACTTTGTGGAGGACAAGTGTGCCACTTCATCACAGAGGCCAAGCGAGGAAGCTTGTGCCCTCCCTCTGCTACCCTGACACCAAGCCAATAGGGGACAGGAGCTGCCCCTGTGCATCTGACCTGGGGGTCTGAGGCTGAGGGATGGGACAGCCACAAAGCTGACCAGACAGGGGGACCCAGGTAGAAGGCTCCCAGCCTCACAGGCCCCATAGCTGCCATGGGCAGGCCCCACCTTCTCCTGTTGTACATTGTGTGTGTGTGTGCACACTCACACATGTGAAAGATGAGTGTCCACCAGCTGGGAGGACCATGAGGGACTTCAGCTGCTTCCGTTCCTTCAGAAATGACAACAGTGGGCCCAGACAGACATGCAGCTGGTGCCAGCAGGGACCCAGGCAGAGACCAAACAGGAGGAAGACTATGGTGGTTGGGGTGGAAAGTCCAGGCATGGCAGCCCTCCCATGACCGCACAGCCCCACAGAGCCCACAAACAGCACAGTGGTGGGGACGTGACTGAATCAGCGACGGTCCAGGCCCTTCCTCTGTGTCAGTACCCGCCTGACAAGCAGGCCCAGGCAGCCAAGCCCAGGATGTCACAGAACACAGGTACAGCCACTCACCAAAGAACAGAAGGGCACCAGCTCGCAGCAGAACAGCCTTCCCACTCACTCTGAGAGCTCAGCTGACCACTGCCAGGTACTGAATTATTCGTGCCACCTGACTAGGGCTCCCGCCTCTGATGCTCACTGTCCTCAGGAGCCAGCGCTCCCCTCCTTGGTCTAGGGTGGTGAGGAAGGACACCAAGTGATCCTTAGAAAGGACAGGCCCAGTAGGAGGACCCCTGCCAGGAGGTGACAGGCCTGGCACCCACATGGCCCTGTCCATCCCCAGAAGTGGGGCCTCCTGCCAGGCCGAGGCAGTTCAGGGCTTGGCAGCTGCTTCCACAACACCCACAGAGTCATCTGAGAGAGATCTGAGGACAGAGGAGACCACACTCAGGGCTGTCTGGGTCTGGTGCTGCCCTTCCTGGTCAAGATGGCATCCTCCCTGGGGAAACTCCCTGTTGCCTTCTGAGAATGCCACCCTCACAGCCCAGGCACCTCCCAGAGACCCACCTCAAAATCACTGCACCTTAGGGTTAGGACTTCAGCCCAGAGATTTCGGGGATACATTCAGTCCAGAGCCTGCAGGCTCCTGCAGAGTCAAAGTCCCCATTCACAGCGACTTCTCCTTCTCAAAAGGGTAACTGAAAGTCCTCAGAGTTTGGGACCAAGGAGGAAGGTCAGGTGGGCATCGCGGCAAGCCATTGGTCTGGGCACTGAGGAGCATGCTGTCTAGTCAGGTAAAGCCCTGGGCCGCCTGGGATCACAGGGACACTAGCACTTTCCACCCTCTCAAAGACTTGGGGTGGGTTTACCACAGACTTGCAATAGAGCTTACAAATGTTAGTCCCGGGGAACTAGTGCAGACTTGGAGGGTGCTTACCATGGAGCAGCGAAGGCTGACAAGCAGACTCAGTAAGTGATTACTGCCACAGTGAGATAAAAAAAAACAGGCTCAGAGATAGATGTGGCCCAGCACCAGACTGCCACCCAAAGGTAGTGACCACCTGTTGCTGTCCTGCCTGGCTGGCTGAGGACCCTGGGGTTCCTGTGGGGCAGAGCCTCCCTAGAGCACCCTGGGCTCCCCAGCAATTCTGTGTTCCGGGAAGATAAATGACGTAGACCCTCATAATTGCAAGCAGTCCACGCTCCATGCACTCTACTGAAGCAGAGAGAAAAGAAAGGCAAACACCCGCAGGGGCCTCATAGCTTGGCAGCAAGGAGGAGGAGTGGGCGAGGGACAGGCACAGCAGGACTCGCAGCCTTGGGGAGGGCACGCCCCGCCCAGCTCCCCAGCCCTCCCTCTCCTCCAGGAAGCCTGGTTTCTCTCTTCTCCACTCCAGGTACTCTCTTCAAGTGCCTTCTGGAGTTCTAGCCCTGCTGAACTCTCCGTGGTCACCTGAGCCCCAGGCTCTCTGCTTTCCAGGTGAACAGCTCTGGAGGGCAGGAAGGGGTCTTGCACTTCCTTCCACAGAGCCGGCGCACTTCCGGCCTCAGGGGCGTGGGGAGGGCTGCCTTATGGAACTCTGTAGATGGGGAGGCAGCACTGTGCAGATGCTCACCAAGGTCAGCCCATCCTCACCCACAGCCTGCACCCCACCTGCTCCCTCCCCACTTTCCTGAATGCCTATGGTCCCCACTGCTGCTCAGAGCAGGATGTGGCTAAGCAGGTGCCACCAAGAGAAAGAGAAGAAAGAGAACATTGACTATGTCTTGCCACTGGTCAGTTTAAAAGCAATAACCATAGTGAAACAGTTGTTATTTTAAAAACAACAACAAAAAGAAATAACAAGTGCTGGCAAGAACATGGAGAAGGTGGAGCCCTTGGGAATTGCTGGGCAGTGGAACATGGTGTGGCTGCTGCAGATGACAGTGTGGCAGCCCCCGAAAAACTGCACGCTCGATGACCCATAAGAGCCTGGGACAGGGACTCCCTGAGATGCTGCACCCCCTGGGCCTGGCAGCATTACGCCCATTGGCCAAAGTGTGGGAACAACTGGGAACTATCAGAGGATGAGCAAACAATGTGGCCAGGCATCAAGCAGAGTATTACTCAGCTATCAGACACGTGGCACTACAGGGACAAACCTTGGTGTTATGTCAAATGAAGT
>NDGM011190975.1:0-12772 GCA_002564305.1 Octomys mimax
GCAAGCACAAGGGCCTGAGTTCAATCCCTGGTTCCGCAAAAAAAAAAAAAAAAAAAAAAGAATTAAGCATCAAAACCTAATACTTCTCCATGTAGCAGCATGACCTATTAGCACTCCAACTCACCATGAAATTAATTTTTAATTGTAAATTTTGGTTAATTATTAAAATAGCCAAGAATCATGGCTAGCCCATGGGTTGTAGCAACCTTGCATGGGCTGTCCTACAGGAGGCTTCTGAGGCTTCCACTTGGAGTGGCTAGACCCCATGGGGCAAGCTCCAGAGAGACCCTGACTCCCAGCACGAGCAGCCCCATTCCTTAGAACCAGCAGTGCTGACTCAGCCAATTGCCAACAAGCCCCATCCAGTTCAAATCCATAACTTTTCTGTCTGTTAAAAAAAAAAAAAAATGTATTTTTTTCTCAACACTGATAAAAGTTTAATACAGAGTGGCCCAGGTTTTTAATAAACTTGTCAACAAAAGAGCATGGCAAATTGATAGGCCCTTCCTGGAGATAAATTTTGCCTCAAATAGACCCACAGAGCAGGGGGCAGGGCGAGGAGAGGCAGGACCCGAAGGGGCGCACTGTTGTTTCGCTGTTCTTTGCAAAAAACAGCAAGATGGATCTCTGTGTCTCCTTATCTCAAAGACAGAGCTGGCATGCACACTGATTTCATGGCAGAAAGAAGGTGTCGCGGCTGAGGACGTGATCACAGAGCCCTGAGGTCATGAGGAGGAGGGGCAGAGCCAGAGCACAGAGGCCGATGATGTGTCCCCAGGTGAGAAGAGCCACGTGCCACAGATGGCACAGGCAGGCACGAGGGCCACCTGGTCCCACAGGCACCCTGCACCCACCCACCTGCAGAAAGGGACCCATAGGCCCCAGAGCTGAGCCCAGGGATGGGGGCAGAAAAATGCGCAGAGGGCCCCTGTGGCCCTGCGGTGCCAACCGTGCACATACCAGCCTCTGACTTCTGCCATGGAATTCCCAGCCCTGCCTCTGCGAGGCTGTGCTTAGGGGCACCGCGTGGAGACCCCTGCACCCTCTCTTAAGGCCATCTGATCCATGGGGCTCTCCAGGTGCCTGAAAAGCCACTGTTAGAGACTCACTCGCTGAGCTGAAGGTGAGCCACAGAGCTTGCCTTGGAAGGAGCTCAAAGCATGCCGCAGTGTCCTGTGCAGGAGGGAGCATCCAGGGACAGATGGGGCTGTGGGATCCCTACTTCTCCTTTAGTGGGCAAAGGCCCTGCTGTGCTCTTGCGACAGCACCGCAGCCAGCAGCCAGGTCCCGCCTAGACCCAGCACCCAGAAAGGCAGGTGAGAAGGGGGCTCAGATGCCAGCTCAGAGCCTCGCCCAGGCCAAAGCTGCCGCTGCCCACCACGAGCACGCTGGGGAGGGGTGGGGCTCAGGGGCAGCCTAGGGCTATGGCCCCAAGTCACCTGAGCTCAGCCACTCAGCCCCTCCACGGGAGAGCTGAGCGTGTGGACTATTTATACTAGTCATGGCTAGCAGGGAGTTGCACACGGCCCTGTGGCCATATCTGGGCATGACTAAGGGCACACAGGCTTGCCAGGGGCACAGGACCCAGGCGACACATCTGCCCTGGGTGTCCTTCAGCCTCACAAAGTCCCCACAGGCCCCTCACAACAGGCTCCAGGACAGCTGCCATTGCTCCTCCCTGCAGTTAAAAATACCCCGGGTTACTGTCCCTCTTCCCAGAATCCGCCCTCCAAGCATGTGCGCACACACACACCCCTCTGGACGCGCATCTGCCAGCCCAGCCCAAGCTTCACAGCTCCTGCCCCAAGCCAGGGTTTGTCCTCTAGGGGAAGGACCCCAGATGCTCCACCACTTTGGGGAACCACCTCCTAGCTGGGAGAGCGACCCCTCCGTGCAGCGCTCCTGCAGGGGCTTCTGTCCCTGCTCTCTGCCTGGTGAATTCAGCGATCTGCGAGGCTCTGTCTCCCGCTCCCCTCTGCAGCTGCACCCAGCCAGGGTGGCTCGCTTGGAGGAAGGCAGAGCTGGCCGAAGCAACTGTGCCTCGCCAAGCCTGGGGAGTCGGCCCGGTTTCCCAGCCTCTGCGGAGGCCCTGACGTGCTGTGTGGAGCTGGCTGTGAGCTGCTGGTGGTGGCCTCCCAGCCCTGCCCTTGAGGTGCATGGCCCTGCATGCGCCTACAGCTGCGCTGCAGCACCCAGCAGCCTCCAGCAGCAACCGGCCCCACTTCTGCAGCAGCTACTGCAGCTCCCACCCTCGCAGCACCGCCTGCCCAAGGTCAACTGGCCTGGGACAGGGATCACCGACAGCAGTCCTCACGGGATACTGGGGGCCCTCCCAGCCCAAGCTCTGGCCAGCCAGTAGCTAGGCCCAGGAAAGGGCAGACTGCAGTCTGCAGGACCTGCTGGCCTTGCCCCTTCCCCTTCCACCTGTTCCTGGTGGGATGCAGCCAGGATTCCAGGCACAGAAGCTGGTGGACAAGGTCAGGTCCCTCAGAAAGCCATGTGCTGAGGGCCCCCAGTCATCCCTAGGGGACACTCTGCTCCAGAACAGGCCTGGTCTCCCTGAGGAGGTGTCCTGCCCTTGGGCACCCACAGCTGGGAGCTGGGCAGCAGTGTCAGAGGGCTTCAGCAGACAGACATGCACAGCAGTGTAAGCGGGTACAAGTTCCTCCAATTGCTGGCTTACCCTTCTGGCTAAGGTGGCAGCAACTGATGCAATTCTACCACCCTGCCCACCCTCCCGCCTTCCTGGCCCAACAGGCCCCTCCTGGCCAGTATCTTTTCCGCCATGCCCTAGCCTAAAGATTACTTCACGTCTCTCTTTTTTAAATCAGTGCATGGGGGTACTCAATTCAAGCTGTGTTCACTTTGACTTGGCTGCAGCAGCTGAAGCACCCGTCCTGTGGTCAGTCTGATCATGCTTCGTAACAGGTAATTCTTCAACACAATGTTTGTCATGTGAGGTCGACAGTTCTAGATGAGACTGCTGAGCTCCCGCTATGAACGCTCTTACCAGGCCCACCCCTGCTTCGAAATGCTCATGCAATAAATGCTTTATTGCATTTGATGCACTTGATGTACTAAATTCGAGTCGCTGGCACCCCCCACCCTTTAGAAGCACTGCCACAGCTTAGTGGGCCACCTAGCTACAAGAACATGAGGGCACTTGTCAGACCTGTGCCTGTGCCCACACGGCAGCTCCTGGCTGCCTGCAGACTGCTGCAGCCTCCTGGGAGGCCCGCTCCTCTCTCAGAACTGGTCGTCCTCACATGCCGAAGCTCTATGCGGAACGGAGCATAGCTGAGTTTGGGGGCACAGTACAGAGAACCTCGCTGGTTTGCTGGCTGAGCCCAGGAGCCCCTTGACTCTTGGAGCTACAGTTCCCCAGCAAGGCCCAGACCTAGTGTCTGAGTGCTGTGATCCCAACACTTCCAGAGGATTCTGGAGAACTCAAGGGCTCCCGAGGGTGCGCCCTGACCTAGTGAGCGCAGAGAAAGCGGCGTGAGTGTTCTCATTACAGCTGCAAGCAACCCCGTCTCAGAGCTGGCAAGAGCATCCCAAGGGGATAGAGCATCACCTCTGCCCCCCCAGTCCCCACACAGTCCCAGCCCCCAGTTCCTTTCTCCTCCAGAGTCCCCATCCCTGGCATTATGCCTGGGTGGCATCATCCTGGAAAAGTCCTGCGGAGGGCACAGGCTGCACCTCTTCCCGTGCAGAGGCCCAACGGAACAAAGTCTTGGCATCCGCGGTGTTGGTGCTGGGCCCTGCTTACAGAAGGACGTGGAGGCCCTGCACAGGGTGCCCCAACCCTCAGGTCCTGAGTGTCCTCAGGGAAGCAGCCCACGGTGAGTGACACGTGCTGGAAGAGGGGCTTGGGCATCCAGGGAGGAATGCAAGAGATGCTCATTTTTAATTCAGCAAGTTGAGACCAGAGGAGATTTATGGCCAGCAGGCCACGGCTCACTCCCTGCGACCCCTCCAGCTTTACTGCTCAGTCAAACCTAATTCCAAAACACTAATGCTTTTATTTAAACACCACATCCTGCAATAAAGCTTTAATGTACGACAGACGCATCTCGCGGAAGTCAGTGGTATGTCTGTGGCCGCCCGCGGCCCCAGTGGCTGCACGCTGTGCTACTTCCCTCCCTGTGGCCGGAGCTGGAAGCATGTAGGGCAGATGACCTTCCAGCGGTGCTGGGCACTGACTCTTCTGGAGACACTGGCCAGAAGGGAAGCAGTGAGCAAGGACAGCACTACATTCTCACAGCCACGCCCACCACCAGCACCACAGGGCAGAGGTCACAAGCGAACACAGCCTCCGAAGAGGACTTAGAGACTGGAAGGGACTTGCAATGAGGAAGCCAGCACCTCAATGAGTCACCTTGAGACTCCCCAGGCAGGGGAGCCTCCCGCGAGCTCAGACTGTCCTGATGCCTTGGTCCTGGGATCCTTGGATCCTTGGAATGGTTACCCCCCTACCCAGCGCTTGCAGCAGCTGATGCAGGGGGCCTGCCTGCCTCTCCCGATCACACTGCCACCGAGGTTGGGGGCAGGACAGGCAGCTGCACCTGCCACATGCAGTCACAGCCATGCTAGGGCTGGAAAGCAGTGCTAACACAGGCAGGAAGGGTCCCAGCCTGTGGAGGGGGTGGTCTGTGTGGCGGCCTCCACTTTGAAACCCAGAAATGAACCATAGTTGCCCCACCACCCCAGCAAGGCCTCCCAGACTGCCTCAGAGCACTCTGCCCTTTCTCTGGCCCAGGAAGGTCCAGCCCTGTGAAAAGGCTTCCCAGTTTCAACCTGTCCTCACCGCCTGGGACTCACAGGATGTCAGCTCAGCCTTTTCCCCCAGTGAGACGGGCTGGCGCCAAAGCAGGCAGGACGGTGGGCTGGAGCAGGAGTCCTGGCCCACACATGGCTTTCTGCAGAAACCTCACCAGCCTTCACCACAAAAGGCACTTTTGGATTTGATGGAAAAGAAAAAGCAATGTTGGCTGGCTGCAGGTAGGACAGAATGAGTCTGGAGATCTGGTAAGTTCAAATCACCCCAGGCCTTCAGAGCATGCTGTGGCCCCACATGGGCAGGCTCAGCCCCTTTGTCTTAATCTCCATGGTGGTCAAGGCACTGCGGGGAGAGGAGGGTCCTGGGGCCACTCCTGGACTGGCAGAGTCTCCATGCGGGGCTCTCTGGCCCCTTGGCCCTCCACCTGTGCAGCCACGGAGCCCGGATAGCAACCAGGAGGCGTTGCTTCCTCCAGGGCGTCCCCATATGGACAGAGGTGGCTTTTCTCCTTCACACCCCATATCTCACTCCTCCTTTGGGGAGCCCCTGTTCTTCCTGCACCTCTTACAGGCTCCTGCCCCTGACCACACATGGTCCTGTCAGCTGTCGAATGGCCTTTTGGGATGGCAGAAGTGCAGCCTCTGGAGCTGCCACCATCCTAGTCTCCAAGCCAAGACCCGTGGCCCCCAGCCCCCACCAACTGTACACAGGACCCCATGCCTGCCCCAGGCCATCTCCCCTCTGCCGCAGTCAGCACACTGAATATTTAATGTCTGATGAGCGCTTCCACCTGCTGACACAGGCAAAGTGACAGAACAATGCCGGCAGGGACACGGATGTCCCGCCGCCAGGCAGCCTCGCCCAGCCCTCGCCTGGCCGCAGTCTGTCTCTTGGTTCCCCTGAGCCTGGGCGGCTGGCCGAGGGCTGGGCTGCTCCTCGGAATGGCGACAGAGTCCCTGGCCTGAAATACATACTTCTTTACATTCCATAGCTTAGCAGGTCCACATGGGCATATAAAGAAGTATGTTTCCCAAGCAGGTCATTCAGTAGCCAGGTGTGCGGCCTGGGAAGCAGGGGCAGGAGCCGGCCCCACTCCAGAGAGAAGGAGAAGGCCACAGCGCCTACCCCATCCCACAGCCTGAGCCCTCTGGGCCGGGTCAGGACACCCTTTCTCCCATCACCAACTTGCACTGAACTCCTGTCTGTCTCTCTCACTTACATGTACACACACACACACACACACACACACACACTGCAGACCAGAAAGTGTCAAGAATCCAATAACCTTCCCGAACAGTTGCTTACTTAGGCATCAGAAGAACAAGACGAGACTTCCTGCGCTCATCCCAGAGGTGGGAGTGTCATCCACTGCCCAGATTTCAGAGACAGCACCACGCTCACTCTCCTCTGGGCCTCCTGTCCCTGCCAAGGGCAGCGGGGACCAAGAGAAGAGGTAGGACCTCGGGAATAGCTGGCTGCTCCCAGCAGCATGGGCCTACCACCCTCAAGGGCTAATGACCTTCTCCAGGAGCTGGACAACTCCGCTCTCTGTGCTTGCCAGGGAAGCGCTTATTCCACTGAGCCATCTCCCCGACCCCCAACTCCGCTTTCTGTGGATGCATGAGGAGCCCCCCACTGGGGGAGGCAGCCTGAATGGCCCCAGAAGTGAGCTGGGAAGCCTTACCTGGGCGGCTGTCAGCTTCATGAGCAGGTCCCTGGTGAGTCCTGCCTTCCCAGATGAAAGTCCCCAGGAGGAGGGCTTGGTGAAGATGTCAGTGAGAAAGACAGTCATCCATGGACTTCATGTCCCCGGAAATGGGCTTCTGAGAGGCAACCACTCCTGGCCACTGGAGAGCACCTCGCTCTGGCCTCCACCTCCTTGGGCTCCCCTTCCCTCTCTCTCTTGCACCCTCAATCCCCTCCTGGCTTCTTGGGGAGCTGCTTGTGCCCTGTGGTGCAGCGAGGCCTCCCTGAATGGTGGTGAGCAGGCAGCCCAGCCCAGTGCCCAGGGCCCAGCACACTGCACAGCAGCCCCTGCAGGGCCAGCCCCTCGCCTGGCCTTTGGGCCCGCCCAGCCTCCAGCAGCCCCCATCAGTACCAGTTGACATGGGCTACAGTGCCAGTCCCAGCCTCAGCAGGGCCCGCCTTCCTGGTTCTGAGTTCCCCATTCACACCTGCTTCTAATGTACCCATTAAAGAGAGTTTAAGTAAACTTAACAAGTACAAGTGGAGCCCTTCAGAATCTGGAATCACATCAATATTTTCCCATTGCATTTTGAAATCTCTCTGGGAGTGAAAGAGAATCCCATCTCCCCTGTTAACTTCCACGCCCAGTGAAGAGCTGGCACTCTGAAAAATATGAAGAGGCCAATGGGACCTTACAGTTAGAGAGGCTGCCCTCAGTCTGGAGGAAGAGGAGGAGGAGAAAGCCCGAGGGGCTTGAAGGCCTCAACACCTCCCCACCCAGGGTGAGGCCTGCAGGTGAGCTGCAGGGGCCTGGGAGGAGAGTGTCAGGTCAGGTGCCCGTGCAGAGGCAGAGTGAGGACAGGCTGCAGGCTGCAGGGAGCAGGCCAGCACAAACAGGATTTGCTGAGTGGGAGGGTCCAGCTGGGCCCCCAGCCTGGTGTGGGGCTGGAGGGTGGCCCTGGGACCCAAAAGGACGTCCAGTTCTCCCTTGTCAGCAAGATGATGTCCGGCATGACCTGACTGCCCCCACCCCTGGGAGACTGCAGCCCAGAGGGTGTCTGGACTCCCCGTCCTGGGGCCAGGGCACCGCAAAGCCCGCAGTGTGCAGGGGCACCTGAGCACATCTTCCAGGTCCCTGGGCTGTGGGGACTGCGGCAGGTTGGGCTGGCGTGAGTCCCTCAGGGAGGGGTGTGGGGTGCGGCAAGGTACCCCACACAGTAAGGGGCTTCCGGGCAGAAGAGCGAATCTGGTGTCCCTTTCCCACGTGGCTGCTGTCATTTCTCATTTCCATGTAGCCAACGATAGGAAAGGGCAGCAGAGACTGCCCAGTTCCCATCTTCCTGGGGTGCGCCCGGCAGCCATGAGCTGCTGCCCTGACCCGGAGAGCCTCGGAATGGGTCACGGAAGTGAGGAGGCAGCCCCCACCTCCCAGCCTCCCTCCAGGTTCAAGCCCACGCCCCAGCCCTAGACGTTCATTCTGGGGGCACCGGGGGTCAAGCAGAAACTGGGGGCTGGGGGTGCAAAGGGCAGGAGAGTCAGCGCAAACCACCCTGAGTCCACAAGCGCTGCTGCCCACTCACAAATGAAGCAGCCACTTCCCCAAAAGTTTTCCACCTGAGCAGCAGAGCAGCATCAGCGGCCTCCTGGCAGACCTCAGCAGGGAGGGCTGGCCCACCCCGCCCCCTCGCACCTGCTCCCGCCCAGCCATGCGGAAGCCATGCTTCCTCGCCCGGCTGCCGCGAACCCAGACCTAGACTGCTCTCCGGAGCCCCCGTCCCCAGCCAGGAGAGCACTTCCCTGGGAACGCTGGGCTCAGGCACCTTCCGGACCCCGAGGCCTGGGAGAGCCCCAGAAATCCCAAGCCCCAATCAGGATTAGCCTGGCGGCCCTGCTCGGGGATCCCCGCCCCCACTGGCCCCTCCGCGGTCAATGCTGCAAGTTCCAAGGTAAGTTTAGCCACGATCCAAGCCCTGGGGCTTTGCTGCAGTCAGATGAGCTCCCCTGTCCCCCACCATCCCGCCCCCCGCCCCCAAGCTACGACCCCTATCCACGCATGCAGCAGCAGGCGCCGGGGGCGGCGGAGCCCGCATGTCAAAGTTCCCGCACCCGGCTGGACTCGCCCGCCCAGCCCTGCCGGCGGCTGGCTCTGCAGCTCTCCGAGTGTGGCTGGTGCCACGCGCCAAGAGAAAACTCCAGGCGCAGCGTCCGAGCCTCTCGGCGCCAGCACCCACCTTGCCGGCGGGGCGGGCACACCCCCACCGCAGCGCGGGCAAGTTTACAGGGACCATCCCAGAGGGCGGGTGACTGCAGCCGTGGGCTGGGGGACTCACCGGGAGCCCGGGCGCCCTCCCGGCTGGGCTGGTGACCGCGGCGGCGGCAGCGGTGGCTGCGGGCGCAGGGTCGCGGCTCCCCGGGAGATGCTGCAGCGGCAGCAGCGACTGCCGCCTCCTCCCGGAGCCGATTGCGAACGCAGGGGTGGGGGCGGGCCGAGCTCCCGCGTCCGCACTTGGGGGGAGGCAGAGAGAGAAAGAAGACACCAGCACCCCATCTCCGCACCCCTGCCCCCCACCCCTCCTGCAGCAGCGCAGACTTAGCAGAGCAGGGAGCTCCTGAGAGAGAGGGAGGGAGGGAGGGAGGGAGGGAGANGAGAGAGAGAGAGGGAGAGAGAGAGAGAGAGAGAGAAGGCGCTGATGCAGAGTTCAGGAAGGAGCGGCAGCCGCCTGGCCGCTGCACACCTTGCGCTCGGGGCGCATCTGCAGGAAGCTCCTGCACCCCCAGCCCGGCCGGCCGGCACACGGTAGAGGTCAGGGCGGAACAAAAGGGAAGGCCCGCGGGTGTGCGCGCTCGCACATGCACGCGGCCCCACATGCGGAGACTCAGCCGGTGGGGGGCGGGGAGGGGCAGGGCCTGACCCAGCGGCCAGGGCGGTGCGGGATCAGAGGCAGCCTCACCTTGGCAGCTCTTATATACCCAGCCAAGCATCCCAAACACGCGGCCGGGCCAAGTGGCCCCCCTCGGGCTGTGCTCCCTGACCATATTTAGTCAAGCAGGGGAAAAAATAGCCTGTCAGCTGGGCCGAGGCCGGCCTGGCAACCAGAAGCAGAGTGGGAGCCCCAGCCCATTGACGGTGTCCCTGTCCTCGGCCTAGGCAGCCCGGTCTCCCTCCTGCCCTCCCTAACAAGCCTCCCACCGGTTGTCCCTACCTTGTAATCCCCCCCGCTATTTTTAGCGCAGCCCAGAGGCGCCTCCTCAGCAGCGGGCAGCAGCCTTCCAGGCCGTGCCAGCCATTCCTTGGGTGCCCTGGGAGACCCGGGCACTCCAGGGTGCAAGCCAGGGAGGAGTGCTGCCTCCCTCTGCACCCATGGCTTCTGCATGCTGAACTCAGCCTGGGCCCCCATGGTCCCCGCAGCTTTGCTTTTTTGTGGCAGTGGAGCAGACCCCTAGTAATTAGCTCTGCTGGTCACCTTGGTGGTGACTTGCTGGCCTCCTCTCCACTGGTCCTCACCATCAGGGCCTTGAGGCTGGGAGACCCCAAGTCCAAGTGAGTGCCCATCCTGGGGCTGAATGAATTATGTAATGGGCAGTGCCAGAAGAGCCCCCCCCCCCGCCTGCACTCAGGCACAGGGGCCCACCCTCTCCCCTCAGGCTGCGTGGCACTGAGCAGAAGAACTTCTGCCCCTCTGCAGACTCCCCAAGACTGCAAAGCACGACAACAGTAGATGGAGTGACATGGGATCCACTTGTGGAAGGTCTGTAGCAGGCTCGGGCTACTGCCTTGGCTACTACACCAAGCCTTGCCGGGCATCCAGCCTCACCCAGAGTATGGGCATGGAGAGGCCCACTTGCCCCTGACACCACCTGCAAAGCTCTCTCTCCTGCACTGCCAAGCTGCTCCTGCTGTCTGGCCAGGCAGGCATCATCCAGCCTCCAAGAGAGCTTGCTGGCGGGGAACCCCAGGGGACGCCTGAGGGGACCTTGTGGGGCTGCAGTTCCAGGTCCCCTTCCTGCAAGAGGACGCTGCCCGAGGCCAAGTCTGCAGAGGCACAGAAAGCAGAGCTGGGCAGTTCCGTGTGGTTACCACGCAGGCGGCCTCTGAGCTCTTGAAACGCGCGGGCACAGCACAGACCTGGCTTCACCTGACTCCTGTCTCCTGGGTGGCCATGTGTGGCTCGTGGCTGTCATGCTTGGACAAAGGTTGAACAAATGCACTGAGTGCAAGATCTGCCATAGGGGTGGCCCCAGGGGAGGCCCTGCAAGAAGCTGGGGTGCAGAGCATGCAGGGCCCAGGTGGCCTTGAGGACAAAGCCACCAGGGATAGGAGGAAGCACACCCACCAAACCCACCCACCCCAGCAGCCTAGAAGGGTGAGGCTGCAGGGCAGGGCAGACAGCAGGGCAGGTGCAGAGCAGCAGTGACATGGTAACATGGGTGTGGCGACAGGCTGCTGGCCCGGGCCTGGGGCACAGACATCTTGAATGAGGAGGGCCAGCCCTCCACCCCATGGCCACACTCTGAGAGTCACTGTGGGACCCAACAGCACCAGCTGAGTCTGAGAGGCCCCAGGCTGCTTCTGGACAGGGCTGGTCAGAAGGGCTGAGGTCGGGTGGGAGGCTGCCCTGTTCCTGTTTGCCCACAAGATTCACTGGAGAAGAGAAAGAGGGCACCAGGGATGGGACTAGATCCCGGGAAGGAGAGAGAAGACAGCGCTGACACCAAGGAGCTCTCCAGGCCCATTTTGCAGGTGGAAACACTGAGGCCCAGGAAGGCATAGTCCACTCCCAGAATGTACCACTGAGTAGGAAATGCCAGCTCAGTTCCCCACCCCTTGTCTTCCTGCCTCCCAGAGCCCCGTCCTTTCACCAGGTCTGGAGTCGGCCCCGTGCCCAGGACCCAGCCACACAGAGTAGGCTTGGAAATCAGGAAGTGAGAGGAGAAAGGGAGTCTGCGCCCTGGAGGTGAGGAGCTGGCTTGCCCTGGCTCTGTGGAGGGACTTCCACCCTTCCCACCTAGGAATGGGCTTTCTGGGTGCCTGGATGAGGCCAGCTCCAGTCCAAGGGCCTCTGGAATTAGGGAAGTGAGCTGTGTCCCTTGTCCTCACCTCCTAGTGCAGGGACTTCACAGTGGTGGATAAGAGGGGTGCAGGGCACCAGCAGCTCATGAGCAGCTTCCCAGAAGCCAAGGCTGGCGATGGAACCGTGGCCGCCTGGAGCAGCAGCTTCTGCCAGCGAACGTCCACACACCCCCGGACCATGTGGCCTTGAGTGGCCCCAGACCCTCCTGAGCTGACAGTGGGGAGCGGTCTGCAACACAGCCCCATGAAGTGCCTGTCATAGGTGCCTCACGGAGCACTACAGGGGCCGGACCGGCATCAGCGAGCCGTGGTCAAGGCTCTGGGTCTTGTGGAAGAAGCCCAAGTGGCATCCAGGGGCTCTTGGATGCCTGCGTGCCCCTGGCGTGGGCAGCACAAGCTTGGAGGCAGCCACCTCACCAGGCTTCAGTGGGGATTGGAGCAAGCTTCCAGGGTACAGCTACGGACAGCCCAAAGAGGCTCAGCCCCGGTTACCCTGTTGTCCCAGGTCCCCCCCGATGGGATTCCTGTAAGTGGCATCGTCAGGGGGAGGCCCCAGAAAGCATCACCTTCTTGTGCCCCTCAGGTCCCCTGTACATGTTTCTGGTGCTCCAGAGACTGAATGAATGAATGACCCAAAGAGCTGGCTGATAGATCCACTGACCACCAGAGACGAAGGCCAAGAGCAGCATGTGGCGGGGAAGGGGCTCCAGCTGGAGCCCTGCAACCAGAGCCTGCTAAGGCATGTGCAGCTTTGGGGCTTGGAGCTTATGTGGGCAAGCGTGGCAGGCAAGTGCCCCTGGAGGTCAGCACAACAGAGGGTAGGGACACCCCTTCCAGCATGTCCACCCCTCCCGGGGTCACTGGCAACCACGGGGAGTGACAGTCCTGCCAGCAGTGGCTATGGTAGGAGGCATCTCTTTCAAGACAGCTGCCCCACACCTGGGAAGTCACTGGTCACCCACAGTAAGGCCCCCAGCAGCTCCACGCTCCATCCTGCTGTTGTTGGTGTTACCCCAGGCCAGTGTCACCCGTGTTGTTTTACACCATGATGGGTCAGCCGTGACCTTGGTCAAGGTGACTTCGCTCACCTCCACTGAGGACAGGATGTGAGCCGGCACCTGATTTGTCGCTCCCAGGAAATCTACTGACATCATCCTCAAAGTCAAGCGGTGAGACTCAGCAGGCGACTTCTTTGGGACTGGCCCCGTAATCGTGTGGGATGGGGTAGCCATGAA
>NDGM011190991.1:0-11928 GCA_002564305.1 Octomys mimax
GGGGAGGAAGGAAGGAAGGAAGGAAGGAAGGAAGGAAGGAAGGAAGGAAGAAGGGAGGGAAAATAAAGGAAAAAAATGATCAAGTACATTATTGAAACTTAATTGTCACTGAAGTTAAACTTATGAGGTAAATATTATTGCTTTAAGTTTTAAATGGAAAACCAAGACTTAGAGAATTATGATTACAATTAATGTTTAGTTTTTATTACAGGTGTTTCTGTATGTGCCTGATACAAATTTATTGTTTAATTCTCATAACTGTCCCATGAAGTAGGCAGCCTTATCCTTAATTCACAGACAGGAAAGCAGAAACCCAAGCAGATAAAACTTATCTAAGCTCCCACAGCCTGAATCAGAGCCTAGCTTCAACCCTGGTGCTCTTGCTCACAAGCCTGTGTGCCTCAAACATTATGCTGTCTTGTCCTTGTGCACCAAGAGACCTCTACAGGCTGATTTATTCAGCATTTTAAAGCTCATTGTTAGGTATAACGGTCATGTCTCTTTAATGCACACAACATAATCAAACTGTGCTATTTTCAGCAGAAAGGTATCCATTAAAGGACTTAGATACCTTTCAAAACTGAGCCTCTGTTGACAGGGCCACTAAACTTTTGCAAAAATTTCTGAGAGCCTCATCACTATCCCACCAGAGACAGAGGTGGATCCAGAGCTAAGGCTCTGGAGCTAGCACACTAATTGAGGACTAGCGACCCAGACTAATGTGCATCGGTCTACGCTAGTAAGAGGGAGTCTCTGCCCTCTGCCCCCTTCTCCGTGAAAGTCACTGTCTCCCCTAAGCATACCTGTCAGGGGCTACCTGAAGCACAACACTCACGCCACACATTGGTTTGACATAACAGGAAAATGTACTGGACACACGTACGTTGTAAAGAACTACCGGAGTGCCGAAAAGGTGTTCACCCTGGCTAAAAGACAGATGCCCAAGACAACTGGAACACCGGCATTGGAGTACAGATCTTGTAACTTCCACATCGCTTGCTTATTAATTATATCATTCCATGGTCCAGTGTGGCCCAGGGCTAACACAAGCCATGGATTTGTGACGTCACACGTGATCTACTCATTACCTTAAAATAGAAAGCAGGCTCCTACACCCATAATCATTGTCCAGAGAGCCAATATGATTGGAACATCAGGCAGCATTTCCTTTTGGAAAAGGTATGGATTCTTGCTGCGGGGCTGTGATGGTGTGCGTGTCCGCACTTCCGGATCCAGCACAGAACCAAGGCACAGTGACAGACTTTGTCTACACTTGTGACTCTCATTGGCTTTCGGACTAGGGACCCAAGAAGGCAGAATCTTTCCTTAGGGGTTGTTCTACCAGCTCGGATTGGGTCCGGTGTATTGTAAACGCACAAATAAACGTTTTATGAATAAAAAGAAGTGAGCAAGGTAGGGGTGATGAAAGAGCTCGTTCGACTCTGAGTTGCTTTCCAAGGAGGAGAACGTGTAGTCAGGTTTTGATCACTTGTGGAAAGACAAAAAGCAAAAGAATGGGCTAAAAATAACTCCCCAATCCACGTCTTACTCCCGACCAAGCCTCGTGCTTCCATTGCCAGGATCTCTCCGATCTCGCCCCACACTGAGCTCCGAGGCTTCCCCGACAGTGCCTGACGAGCTGTGGTAGAAGCAAAGTTCCCTGCTACGACCATTTATTCATACTGCACGGTAAGCAAGCGTCCACTCTCCTGGCAACCACGTCTTGCTCCACAGAACAGCCGATCCGATCCTCCCATGCAATAATCATGTTGTCCTCAAGGTAAATCGCAGTTCTGCCTATCCCAAACCACATTCTTCATACCCCGTGAGAACCTCCACGGGGAATCCCTTCATCAGCCATTCACATTCCAATTAGGCCCTAAACCTTCCTGCTTAGAACTATGTCACACCGGTAATGAAGTGCGCACTTCTGCAGCTGCGCGTCACCCTTTGCAGGAATCCCCAGTCCTCTCTACCTACCCCTCCTCCTGTTCCAAGCAGAGCTCCAGCCCTCCCTCCCTCAAGTTCACATATCACAGGAAACCCCAGTCTTCGCTCTGCATAAGCCCGATGGTCCTTTCTAATCCCTCAATCCTACATCACACTCCACGATGACACCCTCCTCACCCCCAAGACTTCTCACTCACCTCCATCCCCTCAGATAGCATCATCCTCTTCTCACGTGATTCTCATTATGAGCTGAATCCTCTCTCCACAAAATCATTTATATTCAACACTAAGTACCAGTCACTTTTCAAGCACTTCGTACTGCAGGTAAGCCCCAGCCTCCCCTCTCATACCCTTCAAATCCCCCCCCCCATCCAGGCCTACGCACTCCCTTCCCACAGCCACTCTGCACTCCTAAACTCCTGACCTTCCTTCTCCAAACATTTTGCAGTCCCTGGTGAACCTTGAATCTCACCTGCTGTAACACCTTCATTCGCTATACCAAACACCAGCTTATCCAGCCTCAAAATCCATTCAGATTCTTGCCTCTGCAGCCCTTTTGATATAAGGGAAAGAAACTCACTACCTGAAAAATATCTGGGGTGAGTTTGTGTTCTCTAAAATCAAACAATGAATTTTATGAACAACTGAGGTTAAGGGCAGACTATATTTATTAGGGAGAAAGAAAGCATCTATCTGAGAGACAGAAAGGGAACTGAGTAGTTGTCAGGAAACCTGTCTTTTTTAGGGGTTTCCATAGAGCAAAAGCATGAGGTGAGGCAGGCGTCTTTCTTTTACAACACTCTGCACCCCAGAGTGAACCCCAGACCTCCTGCTCCCCAACCTTTCACTCTGTACAATGAGCTGGATTCCTCTTTCCCTCACACCCCCGTGCTCCACAAGTCCACTTCACACTCCTGTAATTTCTGCTCCTCTGTCATGTGCTTCTCACACCTGAGTAGACATTAACTCCTCCTCTAGGGCTTCTGAATTCTATAATCATTTCCAATTTTTCTGTATAAGCAGATCACACTCCCAGGTAAACCTCAGCCTGCTCACCTTCACAAGTCCTTTCTCATTCCACAGCAAATCTCAATACTCTTACTCCAGCAACCGTTTTAGCCCCTCAACCCTCATATCCCCATAGTCTTCTTGAAAATAAGCCCCTAACCATTCTCCCTAAATGACTTCATGCTCCCTAGAAATCCCTATTCCTCTCAGCCCCACCATGAAATTACACTCCACAGGACCCTATCCAATCATGCTTCAGGATAATCCCAGGCATCTCCTTTCAACCACTTGAGCCCAAACAATGATCCTAAGGAGCCCACCTACCATTCCCTATGAGGCCCAGTGCTCCCCTCACAGCCTCTGCACACTCTTGATCTGCTTCCTCCCAAGCTCCTAAATACTCCAAGACATTGGTAATCCAAACAGCATTTCATAATCAAATTCTGGAGATGTATTATTAAAACTCAGCCCACCAACCTATCAACCTGTTGTAAGGGTTTCCAGTGAAAGAAGTGTCACCTTTCCTCTATGCAGATGTGCTTTGCCATGCCATCCATACTGGGGAATAGTGGATGTGATATAAAGGTACATTTTAAAATTAATGCTACAGCTTGGGCAGATGTAGCTTGTCGAAGTGGAAGTTTTCCATGACCTCTTCAGACAAAAGTAGGATGAGTTTAGAAACTGTGATTCCTTATGGATTGCAGTTCATGAAGTGGCATTGTCTTCAGAGGAGAAAGAGGATGCAGGCAAAGGGAAATGTTGCTGGGGAGGTGTTGAGTTTGTGGGAGAGGTTTGCATGGATTTCTAGGACTTAACACTGCTTGTGTAACACAAGATAGATACTGTTGGGGAAAGCTAGTGACCCCTTTCTGCTCTTCAATTCATGATCCTGCCCCTAGCTGCACACTTTGAGATGCTCAGACTATGCAGCACATGCATGTTCTTCCTGTGTGTCCCTGGCAGCCCTGGCAGAGAAACACTATTGGAGGCTCTGAAAGCAATACAACAGAAGTGAAGCGATGGATTTCAGAATTTTTTTTTTTTGTCTAAAATTGCTGCCTTGTTTTTATTTATTTATTTTTCTGTATTTAGTACAGAGTCTGCAGAGATCTCACTGTGTGGATCAGACTCATAGTGATCCTCCTGTTTTCAGCCTCTCAAGCGCTGGGATTATAGGCGCACGCCAGCATGCCTAGTCTCAGTGCTCTCTCAGGGTGCCCTGGGAGCAGGGCCAGCATGGAAGGCTAGGGATCAGACCCCTACCCCTGCGTCTGCCTAAGCAGGTGCTTTAGTTCACTGAGCTATCTGACTGGCCCGAATACCTGCCATTTTGATTCCATCCAATTCTGATGTGTCCATTTGCAGACGGACCAAGCAGATGAAAATCATTTCATTGCCTGCCACTCTTTCTAGTCTTGGTGGAATGAACTTGACACCCTTGGTCTCTATCTCTCGCTGTCTATGAGCCCAGGGTTTGTCAGTCTTACTGACTGCTATCGTCTCAGGGCCAGTGACAGAAAGTGCTTAAGAAGTGAAATATGTTTTGATAACCACCCCTCTTTGGTTTTAGAGTAAACTCCCATAGATATTTTCCCTAAATCCATCCTCTGTCTGGTCACATGGTTAACAGACTAGGAAATAGCTGGAGGTAGTAGACAGGTGACTGCCAACAATAAAAATAATATTGTGTGGGTATTTTGAGAATGCTGAAGTGCTGCTAATCATGTAAACCTGATTTGATTTTCTTTAAAACAAACACAGCACTTGTAGAACATTGGCAAGACTTTTTCCATTAACCAATGTATTAAGCATCTGCTTTGTGTTAGACACTTTCAGATGCCATTTTGATTAACCTGAAATCTTCAAATGTAATTGTATTGCACTAATAACACGTAAAATTAGACAATAAGTGACAAAAGCCTAAAGCAAACAGGTTTGGGAGGAGAATGATGGAGGGGCATGATAAACTTACATAAATTACTAATTTAAGATATGGTTGATTTAGGCATGGTAAGATCCAGGTACCCAAATTAGGCCATTAGCCTATCAGAATCTCTCTCTCTCTCTCTCTCTCTCTCTCTCTCTCTCTCTCTCCCCCTCCCTGCCCCATGATGTTGCCTGTGTAAGCTGTTTGAAGTAGGAGCTTTACAACATTTTAAATGTGTAGTTGCCAGCACTCAATACTGGCCCAATTATTAGTATCTCTTGGAGAACTGCACCACAGGTTCAAATGAAGTCATGAAAAAGTTTAAGTGTATGGAACGGAAGGTCATTTGTGCCTGAGCACTAAAGACAACACGTCCATTTCTGTCCAACTGCGCTTTCCATCACCCTTCACGTTTAGAGAGCCCAAAGTGAACAAAATATTGATTTGGGGAAGAGCCAAGCATGAGCAAGTCTCAATATTTCAAAGTGCCTAAAAGAAATCCACATTAGTGTCCATATTTTATAAATTAACTACAATGCTAAATATTCTATGTAAATAAATAATATGGATTTATTATCTCATTCCTGTTGATTAGAAGTTTCAATTAGCTCTTTGTGTCTCTTCCATCCTCTAAAAAGTAAATTTGGACAATGAATTAAATACTAGTAAAAGCCATCATACTTTTTGGATCAAATTCTTTTTAAATATTTGACCATTGGGGAAAAAGCAAGAATAGAAGGGTTAGTTGTTCTAAGAAGGCTCACTGCAAGAACTGCTGTCTCGTGGTATCCATTAGGAACTGACTCTAAGACCTCCTAGGTATAGCCAAATCTACCAATTTTCCTCTCTAATATAAAACAGTGTAGTATTTGCATCTGACCTATCCACACCTCTCATACACTTTCAGTCACCTTCAGGTGACATTATAGCCAATCCATGTAAATCACTTGTGTCGTATATTGTTTAGGGGATAATGAAAAGCACAAAGCCTAGATTTAGACAATTTGATGTCAGACGTGTTTGATATAGACAATTTTTTAAAGTTAGAGTTGAGATTGGTTGACTCCATGGTCAAATGTGCACAGGCCCTAAGAATGTTCTGTCACTGGACTTCTTGCTTTACAGATGAGTGGAGAGAGTCCCCTTCCTGTCTTGGTTCAAGGCCAGGAGAGTCCAGGGCCCCAAACCCCACAAGCACTGCAGAGGCTCTCATTCTGACTCCATCACTATTTTGTTCATTTCCTAGAGCACATTTACCAAATCACTGTCGAGGACCACCTTCCAATTTATTCTATTTTTCCAGAGAACACTTTTTTTCAGCTGTGCCATTGCTTATTCTGTTTTCTTTTTTCTTACTTCACTGAGGTTTACCTAACACCGCCTACTGATCGGGAATGAGTCTTTTGCTGATTGTTCCAGTCTGCAGCCTCATAGCAGAGCCATGGCCCTGGGCACAGCTGTACAATGGTAGACATTAGAACGGAAACAGAGAGTTGTTTTCGCCATCCCAAAGCCGCAGGGAACTGGATGAAGGTTATAAATGTGAACTTAGGCCAATAGGCATTCTCACGCCTAGCCAGAGCCTCATGGATGGTGAAGCCCTCAGGGTCTTGGTAGAGCTGGTCTTGCACATGCTCAGTGGGACTTCACTGAGGCAACTCCCAGTGGGGTGCAGAGGAGAGCACAGGGATGGAAGAAGAGTATAATCTCAGGATGGTGATGTTCCAGAGAATGATAGGAAGGGAAGGGCGGTGTCTGTAAATGATAAGCCTCAGGTGTGTATCTGCACTTTCCTTACTGGAAAGTCATGCAAATGAATGGAAACTTCCTGGCAAAATATCTTGCTGTGCAGCAACTGCAAGGTCATACTGAGGGGATAAGTCAGAGCAGAGGTTTGCTCATGCCCTGCTCCTCTCAACCCTTCAGGCAACTTTCCCTTTGACTTTGGAGGAGCACAGTTTGTGAACGGAAGGAAGAAAGGTGCAGATGCATCATCAAAACAACACAGAGCAGGGAGCTATGCCTAACCTGCGGGGAACCATGCCTAAGCTGTGGGGGAAGACTTCAGGCAGCACTCGCAGGATTCTCTCAGGTCAGGGCATTTCCACTGGGGTGCTGGCAGAGCTCAGGTAGCATCACACAAATGTCCAGGCCAGCAGTGCAGGATGCCCATGTGCCATTGTGCCACTGGCATTCTTGAAAGTATTCACAAAGATATTGCCTACTGGATAAACACTGAGCAACAGCTGCATGTGGGGGATTGTAATAGATCCTTACAGATGTGGCAGGAAGCCAAGCTCCTGTCCTGTTCTCAGCAGGTTTCAGGTCAGGTGGAAGGAGGGAGACATAGAAACAAAGAATTGCATAGAATGTGACTCAGCTTTGGAGCCCAAAAACAGCCCCTGAGGACAGAGTCAGAGAGTTAAGATGCAGAGCTGGGGCAGAAGGAAGTATCTAGGAATAAAATATTTTGGTAAGAAACCTCCAAGTTGGTGCAAGAATCAGCCTTGGGTAATGGGACAGACTTTAGGGCTCTTCCCAATTACAAGATGGTGTAATTCTATTAAGCTCACTGAAGTTGAGGCGTTTTCCTTCTGTAAATGGGAATAAAAGTACTGCCCACCCCACAGAGTGGTGGGGTTCATTGCTGTCCTATGGACACATTTTGAGGCACATTTTAAGGCTAAAATGTAGTGGCCAAATAATATGAATTTGACAGTGTTGTATTGCATAGTGTTGGCTTCAGATTAGTTGTTCAGATTAGCATATATACACATGAAAAACTGGATAGAGAAATAAAAAAAGAAAAAGTTATAAAAAATTAAGAATAGAGAAAAGGAAAAAAAATAAAAAATAAGACAAAGACAAATAAACAAAATTAAGCATTAACTGTTCCTTTCCATAGATCAGCAGAAATCCACAGTACAACTATCCAAGCCATCCTGCTTATGTACACTGATACATCTCTTCCCCCCTCCTGTCCTTCTTCTTATCTCAGTAATTCCTTTCTCTTAAATAGGTTCATTCTCTTTCCACAGTACCTATTGTACATGTCAAATTTTATTTAGCCTTTCTGGTTCTTACACTAAGGAGACAATATGATGTTTGCACATGCGAGTCTAATTTATTTCACTTACGAGTAAAAACTATTTTATTTTGTTTTAAAGAATAAAATAACCTCAGGAGTGATATTATTGGGATTTTGTCTGTACATTATGACAAGGTCCTGGGGCAATTAAACATACAGCAGAAATCAAGGCAGATGTGGGACTCTACCTTGGGGCAATAGTATGACTCATTACTAGGAAATTCCATCGTTGAGCAGCTCCATGTGGCACAGATCACAAATCTACTTACTTCTCACTGCAGCTGTCCAAGCTGAATATTTCTGTGCCTATTTTACAGGTGAAGAAATGAAGTCTCTGAGAATTCAGTGACTTGTTCAAGAGTACAGTCAGAGAACAAATGGAAAGTTCTATCTCAAATAGAACTAGGACTGCTGGAGTCTGGAGACTGTGTTTGTACCTGATCTGATCTGACCATGAGAGCACAGCATCACTGCGAGCGGGACACAGAGGAGACGGAAACTGACTGGGTCAGTCAGCCCACCTGGAGCTCAGTAAAGTGCCACTTGTGGAGCACATCCATTGTCAGTTTGACAAGTGGAGCAAACTCTGATATAAAATTGGGCCCGAGTTCCTTTCTCTGAAATGGAAGGTGTTACTGGAAGTGGTGAGGATGTCACTGTAAGGCAATGCCTGAGCACAGGGTTGGAGCCAGACTGTGCAGGCTCAGGTCTGCGCCATGCCACTTTCTGGAGGTAAAGTGCTGAGGAGATCAAGTAGGATGGAAGAAAAAGGCTTAGACAGACAGCTCAGAGTACTGTGTAAAGAAACTGTATTCACCTGCCCTGATTCCTTGGAAGGAAGAGCAGTAGACCAGTTAACAGTGAAGAATGAGTGCTAGGAAATGGGACTTAACAAGTACAAATCCTGCCATTTGGACAAACAGAGAGGAAAGAGAATAAAGGACTCTGTCAGGCTTGATAAACACTTTCCAACCCTGGAGGAGAACAAGGGTAAACACCACCACCTCCTTGGTGATGGCGCCTTAACACAGAGGCAGAGAAAGCACGCTAGAGGGTTGTCTTGCGTTGCCATGACTTCCAGCGTATGACCCATACATACACAATCAAAATTCAGGTACAAAATCTAAAAAAAAAAAAAAAAAAAATGCTGCCCCAGGGCAGAAACTGTGCTGCCTTTGAATACAATGGCTGAATTTCACAATAGAATCTACAATCAGTTGATAATATCTTCCAAGATATGTAAATACTTTGGACTTAAGCTTTCCGGATAATGACATCCACCCTATCACTGGTTGAAAAGCTATATTAACATGGAGTTTGATAAGACATTCCACAACTTGTAATGGGAAACAGAATGATAACAGGCAGTGTTATAGCAATAACAGTACAAACAACATAACTGTATCTCTAGGGTTCATTTTTTTTTTTTTTTAGAACCTAGTCACTAAATACACACAGGAGGGAGAAAGAATAACTGGCATAACTGTGACCTATTTTCCCTCAGCAAAGAGCAGGTGAAAGTTGACTTCTGGGAATCTACAGGAGCAATTCTCAAAGCATGGCTTGACCCTATAGTCTCCATACCATATTATATGGGCATTTATTAAAAATGCAGTTTTGGGGATATACTCTTGAGCTACTGAATCAGAAACTCAGGGATTAGAAACTTGATTTATTTTACCAAGTTTGGTAACCAGTGACCTAAAAGAATGGGATCACTTGGCAAAAGACAGGACCAAAATACTGTGTGTGATAAAAATAATAATTCCCAGGGTGAGAGAAAATGATGCTTTGCTGATGGGCTCAAATCAAATGATCTAAAGCCCTAGAAAGTCTGTATCTCCCCAATATGAACTAAATTAAAAAATTTTAAATGATTTTGTCTTTTCTCTCTATAATGGGTCAATAGTACCCTATCTTTACCAAATAATGTCCACTCAGCACCTGTGAGTGTGACTTTATTTGGAAAATGGGTTGTTGCTTATGTCATCAAGTTAAGATGTGTTGATACTGGAATAGACTGGGTATTAAATTTGTGACTAGGACCATCGAGATAGCTTGGTGCCTAAGCACCTGCCTGGCAAGTACAAGGACAGAAGTTCAATTCCCTGTACTGCATGCCATCCGGGTCATGGAACCCCAGGTACATTGTAGCAGCCACAGAAACCAGGCACGATGGTCCACACCTATAATCCCAGACCTGGGGTGCTGAGACAGGAAGTTCACTACAAGTCTGAACCGTGTAGTGCATGAGGCCCTGTATTAAATAAATACATTTAAAAATAATTCAACAAGTGTTGCTCTTAATATGGAGAGAGATTTGAAGGCACAAAGAGACAAGGAGGAATGTTGTGGATGTAGGCACAGGTGCATGACGCATTCATGAGCTGAGAAGCTCCAAGGACGTCCAGCTGCCACCTGGACTAGGAGAGAGGCACGGAGCAGATTTACCCCCAGACTCCTCATAAGGGACTGACTTTGCTGACAATATTGATTTAACACTTTTGGCTATCTGAACTATAGCACAAGAAATGTTGTATTAGGTCATATGCTAGTTCAAGGAAGCTATGATATTTTCCCCTTTAAAAATCAAATGTTTCTCAATATTTAATAGGGAAAGGCTACTGTGACATCCCCAGTTCTCTCCACTGTCCACTCCTTCCTTAGGTTGCATTGTCTATGATTGTGGTCCACACGCGTAGTTCCAGGTCAGGATGACTGAACGTACCCTGAAGAGATGGCATAGAGCAATGTGCAGGTTTGGGATGGATGCGTAGTTAATATAATTTTGGAAAAAGTGATTGAACCCTTTGGAGCCCATTTCCTTTCCCTGAAATGGAAGGTGTCCGCATGCATGCCCCTGGACTTCAGGGTGTGTCAAGCACATAGGATACTGGCTGTCACATGGTAAGTGTGAAAGTATTATTTTTTAATGTTAAAGCATATTGTGGTAGTCTTTGAGGAGCATTTGAACTCCACTTAGCTATCTTTCACTCATCGTGCTCTTACCTGACTCCAGCTACCTGCAGTGCTTCTCCTCTCAGGGCTTGACGACACCGATCCTGTGGCTGCATAGGAGCCAAGCTGTCTTTGACCCTGCTGTTGCCCTCACTCAAGCCCATCACCAAGTCCTGTGGTTTATACAATCAGCAAACACATTGCAAGTCCTCTCTGCCTTATCATCCCTGACAACCAAGACGTCTCAACTGGTTTCCCTGCCTCACCCCTGCCCTCCTGGAATTCCCCTTTAGCAGCACTGTCAAATGATTTTTACAAAGAGACGTGCAAATGAATAATGGGAGTGTAAGTTTTCTGCAATCCTTTGAAGAGATGAGTGAACATGAGGACAGAAACTGCCTTTTCTTCCTTTTATATTCTATCATCAGGTTCAACAGGTCCTAGGTACTTGTTTAATGAGTGAACAAGGCAAAGAACATTAACAGCAATGCTGAGGGCCTCAGGCTTTGTAATTTCTAGTCACACCATTTCTTTCTTGGTTTCTACACTACCATTAACAGGAAGATGAAGGGTTTGTCCTACAGTTCTGTGTGCTTCAGAGGAGACCCCATGCCCACCAATGCATTGGCGAAGATTGCACCACTTCCATTAGACACAGTGAGTCCAGGACAAGGAGATCAGCTTCCTTCCCCCACTTATTCCCCGACAATACACATCTCTATAACATCAAGCTGATCTCATCTTCAACTCTAATTCCTAAACCATCCCACTGAGCTTTGTGCAATTCCAGATCAGTCGCAGGGGAGCTTCCCCCACCCACCAGTCCTATATCTCTTCTTTACACTGCTTGCCTCAAACTTCAACAGGGAATAGTGCTTCTCCACAAAGCCTTTTGAGTGTATAAGGTATTTTTCTTTTTTTTGTAATTTATTTTTTCATTAATTTTATTGAGAAACAAATAGCAATGAGACAGTTTCAAAACTGATTAGTAGGA
>NDGM011190993.1:0-12277 GCA_002564305.1 Octomys mimax
GAGAGAGAGAGAGGATTAGAGATGGAGAGAGAGAATCTAGAGAGATTTTTGTATACTTTGCTTCATATTTTAAATGAAGTTATTAACTATGACTGACCCTAGGCCAATGCCTGGCAAGAAATAAGTGAACTTCACAGTATCTGAGTAATTTTATCAGCAGAGGTGGATTCATGAGAAAATGTCAACCATCAGAGAATTCTCTAATGCCAGCCAAAAGCTTCTACTGCGGGATTATTTCACTAAGCTGATTTATTAATAATTTGAATGAAGACACAGAAGGTTTCTTACACACATCTGTGCAGATAAACAGTGGCATTTGCAAGGTGTGAAGAGTGTATGCTAAAACACAGCACCAGAAGTCCCCAAACTCAGTAGTCTGAACTAGTGGGCATGGTGAAGCAGAGAAAAATCCATACAGCTAAGCATAAAGACTCCAGTGACATGTAGGAGGTAACTATAAGAGTATAGGATGGGATTGGTGATGGGAAAATCTGACAGTGCTCATGAAAGGACCTTATATTTTAAGTAGATCACATCATTGAAGCCATTCCCCTAAAAGCAAGTCGGGTAGTATCCAAAAAACTAGAGGAAACATTTTTTTGTGGTCTCATACTATCAGATGATATTTGGAATATTTGTTGTGTCATTAGCACAATGTTTTAATAGGTAATAAAGACACACTGGTACTGTTCAAAACAGGAGTGGGAAATGCCTATAGACTGATTTAAGAACAATTCTTGAGGGAACTGAAAATGTTGGTGCAAGAGTAAAGAGTGGTGCATACTTAGCTCTCTTCCCAACTTGTAAAGTCCTAAAAGAGCAGTACAACAAACTAGATAGTTGTAAATAGAAAAATTTGAAGAAGGCAGAGGGCTTTATATGGAGGTAATTTTTACATAAATTACAAGATGGAATAACTGAAAAGTAGGTGCAATTTTTAACTAAAGGATGCATTTATTATCTCTAGATTTGCTTGCTTCTCAGAAAAGTGGTTCCTGTGTGAAGAGGAAATTTGGGCTACTTCATCTCTTGGTTTCCTTCTGACTCTGAGTCCTGATGGCTAAGATCCATTCTTTGTTCTGCCAATAAATAGCTGAAAGATTTAGGGGCAGTCTCTTACATTTTAGCGCTCTGTAAAATGGGATGAATAATTTCTCTCTCTCACAGAATTGTTGCAAAATTCCAATGAGAAAAGAGGAAAAAAAAAAAAAAACCGGCAGATGAGAGGAGACTGAAAAGTTTAAATCACTCTGTCCTTGTAAGATTTTGTTTTGACTATTCCTTTTGTGGATTTTTTCAGACAGCTGCAACCTCCAGAGGCTCTGCTTGCTGCAGCTCTCTGCTTTGACGTTTCATCCTCTGGAAAGTTTTGTTCAGTAGTTTACACTCGTAGCTTTGAAGCCATCTATCAAAACTCCTCTGCCAGGAACTGCATTAAGATGTTGGCAGCAGGTGGCTGGTTCTCCCCAAATGCGCCGCTTGTTCCAACCAAGGAACATTGGAAGAGGGTGGAGAGAGGTTTTCTCTTCTTTCTGCCAAACAACATATATTATGATGCCATCTAAAATCTGGAGAGGAGGATCTTCCTCAGGAACTTTCTTCAGGATTAGTGTGTGCTGACCCCATTACCCTGAGAATGATTCTTCTCTGTTTTTAATAAGTAAATAAGATGTCAACCTTAAATAACTACCCTATCGCAGTGGTGTCATGTTGCCTCAGAACCACACAGGCTCGCCCCTTCTGGTGGAATAAAGTGATCGGTACACAGCTGAGGCTGAAGGCAGTTTACAATTCTATAAAACACTTTGAAGCTTTCAGAAGGTGCTATATACATGAATAAATAATAAATAATAATAATTTTCACTCTCTAGTCTTTGTAATATTCCCTTAGAAGGTTGGAAATAAAATTTCTTTTGCTATTGATTTTGTCCTTCCACATTTGGCAAACATTGATTTTTCCCTTTCCTAATGGAGCAGAAGCCAACATATCTGTATTTCATTTACTTTGCTCTCTGAGCACAGCGTCGCGGCTGGCATTAGCAGGACCCTAGGCACCTCTCAGGGAGGCCAACAGTGGCTGTTTAACTGGAGGCTGCCAGCCCTTATGACACGTTGCCTTATGACACAAGCAGCACATAGTAGGGGCCTGATTAATCTTGGAGCTCAGTTGAGGTCAGAGTATTCAGACTGGTTGAGGAAGGTAAAGAGTTTAGCCTGGGGATTTTGAGGAGGAAACATTGCTACTACCTGGAAAAAGGAATGTGGGGCTAAGGCGGATGGAAGAACTGAACAGTTATTTTTTGTTAATGTCACTGTGATAAGATACCACAGACTGAGCAGCTTAAACAACAGAAATGCAGTTCTTTCATTGTGGAGGCTGAGAGGCCAAAGATCAGGGTTTCAGCTGTGATGCAGGGTAGGTAGCCTGAAGCCAGCGGGGTGCCCTCCAGGTGTGGTATTTGTTTTAATCCACCTGTGCTGGGCTAAGTAGGCTGAGTAGGGGGTGCTCTCCTGGTAGACCTGAGCCCAACAGTTTTACTGGAGAATAGAGTTTGGGTTTTTGCTTGAGGAAGGAGGGGAAGGGGAAGATGACGACATCAGAGTCACACGTTTTCAGATAACATAACTGCTGAGGGTCTTTGGGGCATAGTGATGCTGACAGTGGCCACAGGAACGAGGATAGTACCTTACTACCGTGTGCAGGAGCTCTGACTCCTGTGGTCACAGCCCAGGGGAACACAGCCCTGGAAGACAGCCATGAGCACACTCCACAGCCCCTGCACACATTTATTCAATTGCAAGAATGAGAACTAGATTAGTAAAATTATACTGTTAAATACTGTACATGAACCTATTATGAGAGCTGGAAGAGAAAGTATGTAAATTTAGATCACCCTTCTCCCCATTTTAAAGAGACTCTTGCATGTTCTTCATTCCAGTCTTCACTCTTCAGTCAGATTGGGTGGGATTATCAAGAAGAAAATTTGCATAGAAAACGCAAAAGCACTGGCCTTGGCTAAAGTTAGCATAGTACACATGGAAGCCCTCGGTGCTGCATTCCCTAAAGTGGGGTTTTTTCTGTTGGCAATGAAGTTCGAGGGGATCTGAATCTCACTGCTAAGTTGTGTGACAACCTGTGTCACTGCTTTGCTAAAGAACAGTTTCTCTTTCGAGGATTCCTTTGAACCAAGCTGTAACCATCTACATTTTCTTCTGAAGAGGAGCTTTTTACCTGTATGTAGCACATATTGTTTCCATATCATCTACTTCCAAAAGCAGGTTTGAGGTGATTGTTACAAGGTTTTCTACTTTTCATTGCATGGACAAAGGGTAAGAGTTGAGGTAATTATCCCAATCATGAAGGTTAAAAAAGGCTTTCTTCTGAAAACCCAGATAATTGAAACTAATGTCTATTTTGGCTTGAGTCAGCTAGATAATAGCTCCAGTTCTGTATTTCGCTTTGCTTAGGCACACTCTTCTAGCTGAAATTTACGCTGTTTGCACGTTGGGGCCTCAGTAAATCTGAGCTGCAGCATTAACAGCAGACACGCCAGGCAGCTCATTTACCAACTAAGAGGAGAGGAATATCCATGGATCAACTGCAGTCTCATCCTTTTCCTTTGAAACCGCATTCACCCACACATTCAATGTGAATCTGGATGCATTTATACAGAATTCCTGGAACTCATGGATTTTTAACTGTGTTTAACTTACACATCTCCTTTTATGAAGACAATCCTGGGAAAAACTAAACAGCAACATTTTCTCGGTTCTCTAGACATGAAGAAATGGGTATAGGGAATGCATAGCAGCCCTCATTTGCTAAATATACAACTCCTTCATTGGAGACATAAATAAGAACACTGCCTAAGTAGGTCAGATTGGAGTGTGGGGCTTTTCAGAAGACTTGAAAGCTGCACCGTGAATCTCCACTTCAAAGCCAGAATCCATTTCTGTGTGTGCACGTTTTGTTCCCGAGAAGTTTTCCATCTGTTCTCGTGTCGTGTCTCTGCCACTGTGGCATGTCCTCAGACTGGATTTCTGGCAAAGCACATACTTTGCTTTTAAGCGTGGCGGGTAGAGGAGATAATTGAGAGCCCATCATGGCCAGCACAAGGAGGCTGAGGAACGGGGTGACTTCCTAGGGAACAAGTGGGAGGCGGAGTGTGCTCACTGCCAGCACCTCTCTTTTGACTGCAGAATGTTGAAAGAGAAGAGGGAGCAATCACACGCTCCTGTGGGGATTCTCCTGAAATGAAAACACAGTGCTGACAAAGGTTAGTGGAGTCTGGTTCACTCCCCTCTGTACCGGAGCCGTTCTGAATTCAGGATTCTGATAGATTTAAGCCCCTTTCATCAGCAGCACTGCTACATGATCTGGCTGTCACTCTCTCAAATGATGCTTTTCTGACTCCTTTTTGTGAGGAGCTCTGCAAGGGGAGGGAACTTTCTCACTAAAGTGTCACTCAATCCACCCACCCAGACACCCACTGCTCATCAAGAATGGCAAAAAAAGAAAAAAAAAAGTCTGGGTTTTGTACAAACTTGAGAAAATGCTTCCAACCTTCCATGCATGTGATTTATGGAATGTGACATGACTCTATAGTATTGTCATCAAAAAGCCTGAGGCTTAGGTAAGGCAGGGCATCAATGAACTCTGTCATTTTCTCAAGCTAGAGATCTCACTAACAAGAAAGGATGCACATTTTCTTTTCCTGGATTGGCTGCCATGAGTGGAATTCTGATGATGCCATTAGGAAACCACATGCAAAAGGCACTTGCTTCTGCCTTTGAAATGAAACCACTTTTGGTGGAGAGCGATCTTTTTTAACTAGTTCTAAGCGTTACCCATTAACTCCCAGTGCTGGCTGGTATCTCAATAGACACCTTGAAATATGGCATCCAGTCTCTCTCACCGGACTGAAGATCTCCAGGGCAATGTCCTACAGCCTTGATAAGTCAGAAGAGCACACTAATAAACAGCTGGCAAGTAGAGAGCTGCTGCTGAGAAAGCCATTGTTCAGTGAGTTTCAGCAGCTAATCAGGCTTTGCAGCACCCTGTGATGAAGTCAGAGGATACAGATTCTAGTCCCAGCCCTGAAGACTGTATGATCACAGAGAGCTGGTTCAAATCCCCTGGGCCACAGTTTCTTCATCTGTGGTAAAAAGAAAGGTAGGGTTGGTTTCTCTGTCTCACAAAGTGCTGAAGGTGGTGGATGTAGGGGTAATTGGTGTTCACAGACTTCTAGTGCTGGAAATGGCTTAGTAGCTGTCCAGCTCAAGAAAGAACTGGGAGCTTGTGAATCAATACCAGTCTCCAGGATAGGCTTCAAGTGACTAAGTAAATCTCTTAAAAGTTGTGCATGACACTTAAAGTGCTCATGCATTTCTCAAGGCAGAATATCCACAGTGGATATTCTTGGAAAGTTCTGGGTCATATTCCCTGTTTTCCAATGGGGAACAGAGGACAGAAGGTCACTAGCTCCCAGCAGTCATTTGATCCCACTCAGGCACTCAACAAGTGTCTCCTTTCTGATCCAGGCTTCCTCAGCTAACCAGAGGACAAATAGGACTTTCCAGGATGACCCCGGCCTGTGAGAGGACAGCTGAACCCACTACTGAAAAGAGGTTTAAAAAAAATCACCTACTGCACACTGCACACTCAAGACCAAAGATGTTCTCATCCAGCTGGTTCGTCTCGCACCCAAAACTAGCTCAGCTTCCCTAAGGTCCCTACCAGCCAGTTCAGCATCTTTTCTACCTGCATGACTTTCTTCTTGAAAACAGCAATTCAAACTCTCACTGATATTTGTAATGTTTGTGCCTTTATTATCTTCAGGAGTTCATTTAAGTTCTGTTTTATTTCACCAGAAGACTAGAAAGTTGAAAGAAACAGGCATTTCAGGAAAGAGAAAACATGAAAAATGTGTCGTGTCTGGTCACATTCTCTAAGTGGAAGGGTGTTTAACTCAAGGGAGAAAGAGAACTAGCACCTGAATTTAAAACAGCATAATTTGTCTCTTTCTAAACAGTAATCATATGTTGAAGTAATTCAGATGCTAGAAATGTGAATACTACTGGATTCTTCTAGGATAAGGTGATTGTATAATATTATGCTTATCACATGGATCCTTCTACTATTAAAAGTCAAAAGTCACCCAATGTCACAGGAATATTTCTATGAAGTATTAAAAGCTTGGTTTGATTTTTTTTTTGTGGAACCGGGGATTGAACTCAGGCCACTGCGCTTGCCAGGCAAGTGCTTATTCCACTGAGCCAGCTCCCCGGCCTAAAAGCTTGGTATCCAGGCTTTTATTATTCTTAATAGTCCTCCCTATCCTGGATTTCTGTCTAATTGTATTTATGGGTAGGAATTCAACATTAAAGGAACTGCTACAATGGTTTCTTCATGTTTTATATGTGAGCACTCTAAAGCTCAGGGCCAGGGAGATAGCTCAGTAGAATAAGCACTTCCCTGGCAAGCACAAGGGCCTGAGTTCAATACCTGGTTCTGAAAACAAAAACAAAAACAACAAAAACCCCACAAAAATACAAAAAACAAAAAACAACAACAAAAAACTACATTATGTAATCACCACTTCCTCGATAATCTAGTCATACATCTTGTCTCCCTTCAACTGAGAGATAATCCTTGGGCTAAATTTGTGAGGTGGCATAGATGGTAGTGAAGGGGTCCTGGAGGCAGATTTGGAAATTCTTGGTATTGGTGTTGGCTCTGATGCTACTTTGGGTGTCTATCTGCTTATTCCTTTCTTCTAAGGCCCCTCCCCCATCCCTATGGAAGGAAGGGTCTAGTGAATGCCCCTGGACATGATTAATTGTCGCATCATGCATGAAATCTAGCCTCAAGATGAAATAATCAAATTCATAATTTGTAGAGCTGGAAGAGATGTAGAACTTGTGCCCAGGAGGGTTGGGCATTGAAGCTGGAAGGTCATATACAGGCAGGATCTAATTTTGGTGTCATGGCAACTCAGAGCCACAAGCAAGCTGAATCATGAGGGACCAGAATTAAGTGTTTCTAGATGCAGAGAGGAAGTAGGTATGCAGAAGGACCAGAGAGAGAAGGCTGGTGACTTTCCACTGCCTTTGAGCCTCCAGCTGGATCCCATGAGGGTGTCCTACACTCTTATAATAATAAATCTCCCTTTACTTAATTAAGCTAGGTTGAAAGGATTTCTCTTTACTGCAGCCTAAAATTCCCTTACTCAGACACCGTGTGACCTTAGTCAAGCCACTTTGCTTCTCTGACTCACTTTCATTTGGTATAAAATGAGGCCCTTAATACTGTGAAAGAGAAGGAATCTGTTCAAATAGAAGGAACAACTGGGATGAGGAAAAGGACCAAAGAAAGAAAGAAGGGTAAGAGCTATATTTATGTATATGGACATGATAGCTTGGATAATTATACTGCTGATTTCTGCTGGGTTATTGAAAGGATCAGTCAATGCTTAATTTTTTCTTCTTTTTAATTTTTTAAATAATTTTTGGACTGACTTTACATGTTTATATCTGGTAATCTGAACAACTAATTTGAAGACAGCATTATACAATATAACAACCATTGTTGAATTTCTATTATTTTGTATAGTGAAACTTACATAGTTTCTAATTTAATTTGTACTATTTTTATTTGGCATGCAGTACTGGTGATTGAACTTGGGTCCTTATGCTTGCCAGGCAGATGTTTAGATTGCTGAGCTATCTCTCCAGCACTCTTTTGGATTTAAAGAATCTGTACTTTCAATTATCTGTGTTGGGCATGGAGGAAACCTTGGAAACCACAGGATACTTGTTGACTCTGCCTTCCTCTTGGTCCTGCTCAGGTCCAGCCTGATGATGATTAATGACAGGTCTGTCCAATGCCAAGCAAAGGCATGTCTAAGAAGAGAGAAAGATTGTGGCAGAGGGAAAGAGGCCTCCCTGCCAATCTGACCGGTGGTAGGTTGGATTAAAGATTTCTTCAAGTCTGTCCCATCTTGGTTCTCTGGAGGACTCAGACAATAAAAGAGTATCATGTTGGCATATTCTGAGCATTTACACTCTAAATGATCAGAAGAGAGTAAATACGGCCTTGTTGATTGTATATCAACATGATGGACTAACTATAGAACAATAATTAAGCCAAAGAGAACATTCAGAAATACTTATTGCTATTTGCTGTCTCCTCATCCCTGGGGGGACTAAAATAAAAAAGAACCATAAGTTTAGTTAATACCTATGGATCGATTGTCCATTTAGGATAGGATTTAGTGAACCAGAGGTTAAACTTTCAAAGATGTTTGACTGTGATGTTGAAATGTCTGTATTTGCCTGTAGTTGAAGTGCTCAAAGTGTGTCCTGTTGAGTCTTTGGGGATCAAATAGAGGTGCCACAGGAGTTAAACTTTTGATACTAAGACAGGGAAGTTCAGGCAAGCAGCATTGCCTGGCAGGGCCTCCTTTATGCCCAGATTCTCTTTTCTCTGAAGATCTTGAGACTTTTGGTGTCTTTCCAACATGGTTCCATATATCACATTTGGTGACAAATGTGAGGCTGATGTTCCCCTTCTTGTCACATCCCAAATCTAGTTTCTAAGTGGCTGTAATAGGTAGAAGAATCTACCAAGGAGACAGCACACCCATTTCTCCTGGGCTGCAGAAGTAGTAGCTACGAGACTCGCCTTGTTTATCACAACCGTGAAATTATTATTATGTTGGTTATCAAGCTCTTCACTGGATGATTTATGATGGCCTTTGTTGATTTTATTTGTAAGAGATAGGCAATAAAATGCATCCCAAAACCCTCAGTGTTGCTGTAAGATGATGCTACCAAAGAGTTGGGCTTAACTCAATATCTGGTATGCAATAGTATTCACCAAACCTTAGGTATTATTTCAGAATTAGTATTTGTTAGAACCATACTAAGTGTTTCTCAGTCAGTTTCATTTAATCTTTGTAATAGAAGTTCTAATTATCACCACTGTACAGAAGAAGCAATGAAAGTCCTAGGAGTTCATGTAAATTGCTGATAATACCAGTGGTCCAGCATGGGATACTTTGACCCCGAAGTCTATGCTTTCAACAAATGGGCATGTCTACGTGGGAGACAAGGAGTATACTGAAGGGAGCTGAAGTGAGGGTTGAGAGGAGTGATGAGACTTCTGCTTTGTGTTATACATGCATTTGGGCTAAAGGTGGGAAGTTCCCAGCTGAACACAGTACCTCGTACAAGTTGGCAAGAGTCTCAGGAGTTTTCTTTTGTGTGCCAGGGTCATGTCAAGGGCTGAAAAGTAATTTTTCTAATATGACCATTAAAAATAGTAAAATAGTGTTTTGAGGTTATTGAATGAAGCAGCACAGATGGAAAGAGGAAAAAAGGTAAGATGGAAAAATCAAAAGAGAGAATGCCAGAAAAGAAAAAGAAATTGAATGAAAAATAAACAGGGTAAGGGGAAACAAACAACGAGAGGTACAAGGTCTTCAGTCTTTAGGACAGCGAATCAGTTGTTCCAGAATAAACCACATATATAATGTAGATGTGGACAATGGCCTTATTGGATAAGGCAGGCGGGCCCTGTTGGGCCAGGCTTGGTTGTCACCCACGGTTTCCCCCATGCTTAAGAGAGAGAGCAAGGGAAGTGGCATCATGCCATGGTCTGCATCTTAGTGAAAAATACTTGGCATCAGACTAGAAAGCTTCCTTTTGGGACAGGAAATGCTTCCTTTGTTATGCCTGTGTTGTCTAAAGAAAGCTGCCGCACCAGGGAGGGTTTGTCGCCTGAGTGCTTAATTAGTGAGGAAGAACTACGTATAAACAGTAAAATGGGAGTGTTTCCATGAAGCGTGTAGCAACAAGAGTGAACAGATATATTGAAATATTTGTTGTCACTTTGAACATTTTGCAACACTTTAAAATAACTAGAAAGCATCTAAATAGACATAAACAAGAATCTATATGTTTATGAGGCCTGGCTTCAAAAAATTATTGATATACCCATGTAAGCTAAGCTCACTAAATTGAGATAAGCATCTGGTGGTGACTCAAAGCCATTTCCAAACTTAAAATCATGTTTCTGCTACAGAATCTACAATGGGTCTTAGGCCAATCAGCTTCCACTTGCCTTCAGAAGGAAACCTGTAAACATGCCTACCTCATTTCTTGTCCTGTTTCCTCCAAATGAAATGAAGACCATACCAGTTTATAAATGAACAGGTCACCTTGTTAATTACAGAATAAAATTACAAAATAAAAG
This sequence comes from Octomys mimax, assembly GCA_002564305.1. Classification (NCBI taxonomy): domain Eukaryota; kingdom Metazoa; phylum Chordata; class Mammalia; order Rodentia; family Octodontidae; genus Octomys; species Octomys mimax. The sequence continues at coordinate 10,256 of NDGM011190993.1, forward strand.
CACCAGTTGGAGAGAATGTTGTTCTTTGCTTGTGCTTGTCAGCTACCTGACTCGGGCAGCCAGAGCTAAGGAGGATGGCAGGAAGTTTGGGCTAAACCAGAGTGGGTAGTTTAGTCCTTTTTTTCTTTTCTTTAAAAAATCAAGTCAATGTACAGTTGATACAGTCAACTGTCACATAATCAATTGAAAAATTAAGGCAAAAAATACTTTGTTGATTGTGCGGCAGCAAGAGACGCTCATTATGTAGATGGGGTCTAAGTCTATACGAATAAATGCGGTGAAAAGTGAAGAGGAAAATTGAGGCAATTTCCTGAATTATTCAAGGAAAGAAACTCCCTTTGCTTCAATTATTTATGTAGCACTTTTCTTTGAAAGTGAGAAGAGTGGGAGAAAAGGGGAGGGAGAAAAGAAAGAAAGCTTGATTGCGTTAATTCTCCACTTCATTTTGTAGATTAAGGCACCTCTATAGATGTTATTACTTATCCCTGTATATCACAGTTTACTTCTTGACAAAATATTTCTTTGCCATTGTATGAATGCAAATTATACTCACCCTACCATTTTCTTCAGTTAGATAGTGAGAAGTTGAACTGACACTGTTCTTTTTTTGCCCCGTAAAAAGGATGCCTATAAAAGGACTAATTTCCCAGTAATCCAACTTATTCTAAACATTCCACCCACAAGGCAGCAACTTAGTGAAAAATAGAATTCGGTTTGAAGATAGAAGTCATAATTATCATCAAAAGATCTATTCCACCTCCATTTCCTTGGCATTGGGAAACGTCAGTGTTTGGATCCAGAGCAGAAAATTTTCAAAAAACAACACAAATGTCTCAGAGCTCATCAGCCAGGTCCACCATGCGTGGTCTGCAGGTGGAACATAGAAAAATGGAGTCATCATGTAGCTATGGATTGAATAGGACAAAATTCTAGAGGAGAACATGAAATTGGCCTAACATTATCAGCACATGAGACAACCTTCTGTGAGGCAGATGTAGGGTGTTTCGGGAGTGGTGCCATGTTTTCATTAATATAAAGTTACTCTATGGCTAATGGCAGGTCTGTTGTCCAATTATTTGAAGATGTAGATCATGCAGTCAAGATCCAGAGAAAAGCAGTGGAAATGATTGGTTTGGGAAATAAAATGTGGCAGATGTTAAAGGAAAGGAGCTATCAAGCCAGAAACAGAATATTAAGTATACAATTAATACTGGTCTTCTAAAGCACAGACTGTGAAGTGTAAACCTGTTTGGTGCTTTATCTCAGTGTCCCTCAAAGGCAAGTATAAAATGGAATAGGCTTAAAGCAAATGAGCTTAGAATACACGTAATCTTTATGTAGATGTTTCTCAAGAATCTCCTGAGCTCATGGGGGGAACTTCTGAAAAATGACTGGATGATGGGGGTGCTACAGATGAGCAGTTTGTTAAGAGGTCGCCTCTTGCTGGAAGAGGCTGGTCACCGGGAGCACCGCCTGCAGAATGAATGTCTCTCTTCCTTGCTACCATAAGAAGCTTTCCTCCGCCAGACCTTTCTACCTGGAGCTGGCTGACCATGGAAGGACTGGTACTTGTAAAATGTGAGTCCAGATACACTTTTTCTTTTTTAAGTTGCAGGTGTCAGATATTTTTTCATGGCAAGGGGAAAGTGACTAAGACAATATACCCAATTTAAGTTATATAAAATGGCTTAGGTCGAATTTTGGTGTGGGTAGGGCCGAACATGATGCTAGTTACATGAGTAAGTAGGTTTTTCTTGGAGGAATGATTTTGACTGCTTTTGTCTATGATGCTGTTGTCTGCTGTTACTTTGCTGATTGTGAAGTATCTCAGGGAAAAGTCCCAAGTACTAACAAAGGTGTCTGTGTTTTGAAAGATCTTCAGTCACCTCTTTCTAGGTCATAAACTGGTTCTTCTTCAGCATGTCCTAAATTCCCAGTCCTCTTCTCTTCTCTTCGCTCCGCCCCTCCCCCCCCCCCCCCCCCCCCCCCCCCCCCCCCCCCCCCCCCCCCCCCCCCCCCCCC